>CAUYLG010072357.1:0-26741 GCA_963573385.1 Cacajao melanocephalus | reverse complement strand
AAAAAAAAAAAAAAAAAAAAAAAAAGACAGATACCACTGTTTCATCAGAGTGGCTAAAATGTAAATGATTCCATTTTGTAAAATAAACAATGTTAACTCACATCTATGTGTATGTGGCAGGGTTTCCTCAACCTTGACATTACTGTTATCTGGGGCTGGACAAGTCTGTTGCGGAGACTGCCTGTAGACTGCAGAAGTTCAGCAACATCTCTAGCCTCCACTCCCTAGATGCCAGCAGCACCTCCCTCCAGTAGCAATCAAAAATGTCCCCAGACACTGCCAAATGTCCCCTGGGGGACAAAACTGACCCAAATTGAGAACCACTTAGTATATAGGTAAACATGTATAGTTGTGTGTGATTTAATGAACACAATTTTATCACCATTTTACATATAAGGAAACTGAAGCGCATTTCTTAGGGTCGCTTTGTAAGTTGAGGGCCTGAGATTCCAAGAAAAGACCTATTTTGGAGCTCAGCGTCTTGCCCAAGATGCAGCCTCACTGCTCAACCACATTCTTGAGGTTTGATTGGCTGAATGCATGTGGACTATCAGGTTCGTGTTTCCAAGCAAGAATCACCGGTTGGGAAAGGCAAGTGCTCACTGTGGTCCAGCTGAGGACTGTGGTGTCTGAAACTCTGTCACATGGGAGACTACAGGCGCAGGGCTGGCTGGGCTCCCGTGAAAACACTGCAGCAGGCAGCCAGTCGGGAAAGCGGCATCTGGCAGGGCCTGAAATTCAGCCCTTCTGAGTAAGGAAGATCCCAACTTGCAAAAGACATAGAGGCAGCACTGTGACTGGACCCACACTGCCACACCTATATCATCTATATTCAAGGGCAAAGGGCCAGCAGGAAGTGGGGGCAGGAGGTAGAGAGGGGATGGCTGGACTCCTGATTCTTTTTCAATTTCCCTCCCTTCTGGCCGCTGAACACCCAAGTACCTCCCCACTGTCCTCTCCACTCTGTGCTTCCTACAAAGCACCCTCTGGAGTGCAGCCAGCTGGGCAAGGCATGGTCCTATCAGGGGGAAGTGTGCACATTCACATGAAGCCTGCCGGGTACCTCAACCTTTGGCCTGATCATGATGAGGGTGAACTGGCTTGTCTGGGACACAAGACTACAAGTTCTGTGAGGGCAGGGCCCACAAAGCTCATGTATCTTAGGGTGCCTGGGATGCAACAGACATCAAGGTTGGATGCGGCATGGGGGAGGGAATGGTGAGGATGAGCATGGTCAGGTATCTGTGGGTCAGAACAAACCTTCCAGGCCACTGAGTCCAACTTGCACAAAGATAGTCAATGAGGAGCTGCAGTGACACGTGAGCCTGTAAATAAAGCATGGCTGTAAGGAGTGGAGTTAAACCCAGCTCCTTGATGACCACTCACGGTAGGACAGCAATGCTGCTTAAAGAACTTAAGGCATAATTCTTATTAAATAATCACGATTTAAGTGGTTTTTTTTTTTGAGACAGAGTTTCGCTCATGTTACCCAGGCTGGAGTGCAATGGCGTGATCTCGGCTCACCACAGCCTCTGCCTCCTGGGTTCAAGCAATTCTCCTGCCTCAGCCTCCCGAGTAGCTGGGACTACAGGTATGCGCCACCTTGCCCAGCTAATTTTTTTGTATTTTTAGTACAGACGGGGTTTCACCATGTTGACCAGGATGGTCTCGATCTCCTGACCTCGTGATCCACCCGCCTCGGCCTCCCAAAGTGCTGGGATTATAGGCGTGGGCCACAAATGATTTCAGTTTTTAAGTGGAAACCTCTTGTGGAGTTGCTTGTAGGAAACACTGGCTGGCTGAGATCCCTCCTTCTGTCCCTGCTGGCAGGGACTTTTAAGTTGGACAAATGGCCTCCCTAATGTTCTGGGCTGGCAGAGAGCTGCAGGCCTCCGGCTTTCTGCTGGAAGCATCAACCCTTTCTTGTTTCAGGCTTTGTTGAGCCCCAGGTAGACACGATGGTGGTATCTTTGAACCCCACTGTAAAGTCTTTGCAGACATCTGTCATAGACTATGACAGCTTTACCACACATGTACTCACTTGAGGGCAGAGATCAGATCTTAAGATCTTACTGCAGAAACCTAGGGCCAGTGACTCACTCTTTGAGATGTCATCGTACCGATAGATGGTGACGGTGGCTGTGCATTTCCGCAATTTAGGGCTTTTTCTAAGTCCTTGGCTCTCAATTCCACTGCACCTTAGACTCTCTTGAAGATCTGCTAATGCCTAGGCCACACTCCAGGCCAATAAAATCAGAACCTCTGGGCAAGGCCTTGGAATCACTTTTTTTCAGACAGGGTCTCACTCTGTCACTCAGGCTGGAGTGCAGTGGTGGGATCATAGCTCATTGCGGCCTTGAACTCCCGGGCTTACTTGCTTCTCTTACCTCAGCCTCCTGAGTAGCTGGGATTTACAGGCACATGCCACCACACCTGAATAATTTTTATAGATATGGGGTTTCACTGTGTTGCCCAGGCTAGCCGCAAACTCCTGAGCTCAAGTGATCCTCCTGCCTGGGTCTCTTAAAGTGCTGAGATTCTAAGTGTGAGCCACTGTGCCCAGCCAGAATCAATCTTTTTAAAAGCTCCCTAAGTGGTTCCAATGTGCAGAATTGAGAGCCTCTAAGAGGACTTGGGACGGAAGTGGGGTGGAGGTTGATGGTGGTTCCAATGTGCAAAATTGAGAGCCTCTAAGGAAGTAGGGTGGAGGTTTATGTAGGAACTTGGGAATATTTGACCGCAGCTATTTTGGTGGTTGTGATTGAAGTAGAACTGCACCAGGGTCAGGAGGCCTGCGGTAGGCCCAGCAACTCTGTGACCTCTCTGAACTACACAACCTCAAGGGCAGGCTGTGGTACAGGGCTGCCCCACTGAGCCATCTGCAGAGTTGGTATCACTCAACGATCAATGACTCAACCAACTAGTCTTTAAGGACCAGTCTTTCCTATTTCAAGAGCAGTCTGGACTCCTGCAGCCCCTGATTCAAGAGCAAACTAAAAATTTTAAGATTGGCAAGCAAGACACTCCTTAAATGGTTCCCAACTTTCCGCAGGTGCAGGACACTGAAGGGTCCCAACATCTGACTGAAACACAGCCCATACCAAGTCACAATGAGATGGCACCTCACACGTTAGGGTGGCTACTATAAAAAGGACAAGGATGTGGAGAAATTGGAATTGTTGTACATCATTGGCGGGAACGTAAAATGGTGTAGCTGCTGTGGAAAATGGGATGGCAGTTCGTCAAAAAATTTAGAGTTACCATATAATCCAGCAATTCCACTTCTACGTACATATATTCAAAGAAAAGCAGGGTCTTGGTGGGGTGCAGTGGCTCATACCTGTAATCCCAGCACTATGGGAGGCAGAGGCGGGTGGATCACGAGGTCAGGAGTTCAAGACCAGACTGGCCAACATGGTGAAACCCCGTCTCTCCTAAAAAATACAAAAATTAGCTGGGCATGGTGGCTTGTGCCTGCAGTCTAGCTACTTGGGAGGCTGAGGTAGAATTGCTTGAACGGGGACCCGGGAGGCGGAGGTTACACTGAGCAGAGATGGTGCCACTGCATTCTAGCCTGGGCTACAGAGCGAGATTCCCTCTCAAAATACAAAGAAAGAAAGAAAAGCAGGGTCTTAGATATTTTTCTTTTGAGACAGTCTCTCTGTCACCCAGGCAGTGCAGTGGCACGAAAATCTCGGCTCACCGCAACCTCCGCCTCCCAAGTTCAAGCAATTCTTCTGCCTCAGCTTCCCGAGTAGCTGAGATTACAGGCACCTGCCACCACATCCAGCTAATTTTTGTATTTTTAGTAGAGATGGGGCTTCACCATGTTGGCCGACGTAGTCTCAAACTCCTGACCTCAGGTGATCCACCCACCTCTGCCTCCCAAAGTGCTAGGATTACAGGTGTGAGTGCCTGGCCTGGTCTCGGGGATATTTATATATCCATATTCACAGCATTATTTGCAACAGCCAAGAGGTGGAGGCAACCTGTGTCCACCAACAGATGAGTGATTAAACAAAATATGGTATATACATATGATGGGGCATCAGCAGCCTCAAGCAGGAAGGCAATTCTGACACATGCTACAGCATCAATAAACCTTGAGGACATTATGCTAAGCAAAATAAGCCGGTCACAAAAAGACAAATGCTGTACTTTCCCACTTGTATGAGGTACCTAGAGAAGTCAAATTCATAGAGACAGAACATAGAACAGTAGTTGTGAGGGGCTGGGGACGTGGAAGGAATGGGGAGTTAGTGCTCAATGGGTACAGACGTTTGTACATATTATTTGGGGGTAGGGAAAAGTGAAGAGAAAGGAAGATTCAAGTTCCAGACTGGGGATGAGACAAGGTGCTTCATCCATTCCTCAGTTTTATTCTTACTCAATGCAAGACAGAAGATGTTTCAAAAACTCACAGGAATATCTGTGGGAATGCTGATAGTGTTTCTGGTGAGAACCCGGAAAGGAGAGACTTAAAAGAATTAACTGGCCGGGGATGGTGGCTCACATCACCCAGCACTTTGGGAGGCCGTAGTGGGAGGACGGCTTGAGCCCAGTTTTAAACCAGCCTGAGCAATAAAGCAAGACCCCCGTCTCTACAAAACAAACCAAAAAAACTGTTAGAAGCAAGCAAGTAGGTATGGATATCACAAAAAAGGGCAAGGTGAGAAGGATGTCTAAACCGTGGCTGGCTAACAGCATCTCTGAAAGAATTCACAACTCTGGCCAGGTGCGGTGGCTCACACCTGTAATCCTAGCACTTTGGGAGGCCGAGGCGGGCAGATCACCTGAGATCAGTAGCTCGAGACCAGCCTGGACAACATGGTGAAACCCTGTCTGTACTAAAAATGCAAAAATTAGCAGAGCGTGGTAGCACATGCCTGTAATCCCAGCTACTCAGGAGGCTGAGGCAAGAGAATCACTTGAACCTGGGAGGTAGAGGTTGCAGTGAGCCAAGATCGTGCCACTGCACTCCAGCCTGGGCGACAAGAGCAAAACTCCATCTCAAAAAAGAAAAAAATAATTCATAGTTCCCATGAAAACTCTGTGAACCCCACCAGATGATCAATCTCCATTAAATTTTGATTAAAAATGACAATGCAGCTTAATCCACCTTTTGAATCCATCCATCGGATGTGACTTGGGCCTACTTTCCAAAACTCAAATGCATCCTCAATGTACACTTACAGTCCTGAGAAGATTCCAAAGCCTCTGCCATCTTAAACTGCCAAGAAGGCCACTCTCAGAGGCTTCCGAGCATAACGAACAACTGAAGTGAGCGTGTAATCCCCTAAGGGGACCACAGTGAGAGTCCTCGCTCATCAGGATGTGCAAGCTCCCAAATGTGTTTAAAAACCAGATATGCTGTCTTAATACTCATCAATCAGGAAAGGAACAGGAATGAAACACAGCTGCCCAGGATCCATGGGGATGGGTGGGGCAGGAGGGCATCCCTCACATCCCATATGGTAATTATGGTTGGGGGTCTGATCTCCTTGTGATGGTCACAGCCCGGCCAATATGCAGGGCTTACTCCTTCCCCTTTGCGCTCTCAGTGCCTGGGAGAGGTGGAACCCATGGAACCAAATACTCATCCATCCACCATATGTCACGATCACCAGGTTACTTTGTGATCTCCTTTGAGGACAGTCTCTCACCATTCTAGTGTGTGTAGAAATCATCAAGTGAACATGCCCTTTAACTCAAAGAATGAATGCCTTACCCTTCAGGCTGGGCCCTTCCTGCCTGACTCAAAACTGTCATATTCTTCTGTGCCCGTGCCTTGGTGAACCTGACAGACCCTGTTAGGAGGTACTGGTTTCTGTCAGGCTTTTCCATCATAGGCCTAAGAGGTGCAGGCTGCATCCTATTGCATGTCTGGAGGGAGCAACATGGTCACTCTCCCTTGACAAGGCCTCCCTTGATCCCCAACCCTACCCTGAGGTCACAGCAGCAGCCTTCCCACCCCAGACCAAGGCGAGCACAGCTTCTGCGTAAAGGCTTCTCCCCTGTGCTTCTCCTGGCCACATGGCCAGCAGCTAGCTCTGGAAGGGGGTCACTGCAGGGGCAGGCCAGGAGCAGAGGCAAAGGAGGTTGCAGAGGCTGAGCTCTCCCCCAAAGGCCTCAGACAGGAAAGAACAGGAGGAGGGACCCAAGATCTGACTGTGCCAAGAAAATCCCTGTCCTGGGTTCTCAAATCCAAATGCAGAAACTGCAAAGCAAGGGAAAAAACTGTTTTTATAAAAAAAACATCCCAAGTTTTTTTCTTTCCTAACAGCTAGTTCCAATGATGTTTATTACTCTCCCTGAGCTGAAATAACAGTAGACAAAAATAGAAGCGGCCTCTGGTTTTACAAATCCTTTGTTCAAGTCCTGTCTTTTCTGTCCATGCCAGGGAAATGTTATTGGTGCCAGAGGGAGAGGGAATGTGGACGACCAAGTACAGACTGGCACAGTCCTCTGGGGTCGAGGCCTGTGTCCTTTCCCATAAGCAGGGCCTATGGGGTGTATAGGGTGGGACGTAGATCTCCGCACCAAACTGACAGCAGAGAAAAGCCAGGCAACCCATTCAATTGCCCCAGCAGTGACCTGGGTTCCATGTGTGGGAATGAACTGCGGCCCTGGAGAGACTGCCCCCAGCCTTGGGGCTGATGTGGTCTAGAAGGACACCTAGCCACACGGTGGCAGGACCAGGACCGTGGCCAGGCACAGAAGTTGAGTGAGTGGAGAACTGTGCTACCCTGTAGTTGGCCCAGGGAAGAAGTCTTGATGGGGACTCCTTGTGGACTCTGTCCCCTGGGGCTGGAGCAGCTGGAAGGAGCAGGCCTTGGGCAGCAGGCTCCACGTTCCTGCTCATCAGGAGCCCCCAGGAATCTTGTCTGTTGTCCTTGGCCACTCACAGTAACAGAACCCCACTTCCCTACTCTGGAGGTACCTGTGGTCCCCTGCAGCAAAGCACTGCTTCCCCTTGGTCTTCTCAGTGAATGGGGGCTTCTCAGGGGTTACAACACAGAGGCCTCCTGCAGCACAGGTGAGGCCCCGGCCATCTCAAGGGGATTCAGAAAACTTGGTAAACCTTGATAAAAACCCAGAGACAGGAAGCGGCATGGATGGAGCAACTCCCATCACTTTCCAGGTGAAGCTGGCCCAGCTCAGAGGCCCACTGCTTTCAAGCCCAAGGTCGTTGCTGTGCTCTGTGCTGTCACTTGGAACCGCCCTGAATTCCGGTCTCCTGGTCCTCTCATGCAGAAGGCAGGCTGGGTCACGCCCTCACCGAGGGTCCTTGGAGCTGGGCAGATGGTGCTGGAGCAGCCACTATCTCAGGGGCTGCTTGAGCTCAAACAGGCCTGTCCCACCCTTGACGACCTTCCCGACCACAAGGCAGGCAGAAGGAGACCTCAGCTCATCGTGGGATCCTGGCAGAGACACAAGAGCATGTCAGGGTGTTGAGGTAGAAGCTGGGAATGCTGTAGGGGACTGGGGGGCTGAACACTGAGGCCTCGGGACTCAGGTGGTTCCTGAGTCTCTGAAGCTGATGGGATCACGAGGCAACCCTGCTCTAGCACTTGCGAGAGGAAGGCCCTCTTCCTGTTCCTTCAAAGCACAGAGGCAGGTGTCATGTTTGCTGTTCAGCCCCCTTCAGCTGCCCCCACTCCCCTCAGATCCCAAGATCTCACTGGTGTGCAAGGAAAGATGCCCATGGGCGGGCCTGTGAGCTCAGGGTGGTCAGGAGAGTGGAGGCCAGGGCACCTGCCCATGCACTGACCCAGCATGGTGGCCTGCTTCAGAAACTGGAAGCTGGTTTCAAATGTCATCTGCTGTAGTGGGGAAGAGTTTGACTGGATCCCAAAGCGATTCAGTGGCTTGTAAACACCCTCGAAGCACATATAATCAGCGACCAGGGAAAGATGGCGAGGGTCGACCGCAATGCCTGTCACACAGGAGGTAAAATCAGGAGGGATTAAGCAGTGACCACAGGAACAGTCAGCAGACACAGCCACGCTGCCTCCACAACAGCACGTGGTTCTGGAGTTAAGACTCTGGGGCTCCCCTGCAGCTGCGCCACCTGCTCACACTACTTAACCCTTCCCCCTGCTCTGGGGCATCTTTCCCTGACCCCTGCATCCTGCTTCCCACTTCCCTCCAGCAGCACGGGAAATAAGGATGTAACCGCACTGTTTTCATTTGGGAACTGCCTTTGGGGAAAGGCAGGATGGGGCCAAGTCATCAACGAGGAGCTTCCTCAAAGGAACCAGCAGATGAGACACCAATGAAGCAGCCACAGTGATGGGAGCTGTCACCTCTTTGCAGATCTGCCGTCTTCTACAGGTGCGCTCACTGCACCCGTGCTTCAGTGCCCACCTCACTCGGTGCTGGACCGACACGGTCCTGACCCTCCTGCCCTAAGCCTTCTGGTGTCCTGACTGGCACCCAGACCACAGGGTGTCGCCTGCAAGCTCCTCTTACCATACACGGCAAACACATCCTTGATCTCCTTCTCGATCACCCGCAGTGCAGCCTCGATGCCGTATGTGTTGGCCATGGCGTGGATGTCATTGGAATAGAGGCGGCGCAGATCCAGGATCTGGAGAGGAAGGAAGGGATTTATTTAGAGGGCCTGGCCTTCTGCTCCCTTCTGCCTGCGTATCTCCCCCTGGCCGCTCTCTCTCTCCTTGTGTCTGGCAGCTCGGTACAGCTGATGACAAAGTGGTCAAGAGGTGGCCCAGGATTAGCAGAAAGAAATGCTGAGGCAGAGCTGCTGACGGCTCGCTGGCCGGGGCCCAAGGTCTGTCTCGTCATAACAAGAATCCAGGGATGACTTTGGACACGCTTTAGATTCAATAGGAAGAAAAGGATTTTTTCTTCTTATTTTTAAACTGAGAGCCCTGTTTACTAGGATTAAAGCTTCCCTTGGGAGGTGAGGAAAGTTCCCGCAGCAGTGACACATTAAAGACCCTTCCAGCGTGTGTGGAGTGGGGACTGGTCACCCGCACAGGTGTCTGTTGGGTCTCACCAAGGGGCCAAGACTGCAGCTGAGCCGTCTTGGAGGGGACTCTCGCCCTGCATTCTAGGCGGGTGCCAATCCTCCCTGCTCATCCTCTGGGAAGGGTGTGGTAAAAGGGCTCAGGGGAGCAGGGGACACTGCAGGGTGGTCATTGGTGGGAGCGGAAGTGTACGTGGCAGGGGGAGCCTTGCCAGCCTAGTGTAGACTTGTTGGGGGTTAGGCTAGAGGACCTCAGTTCCTGTGTTCTGTGGGGCAAACCCAGAGGGTTCTGGGAGAGTTGGTGAAGTGGGAGAACTTGGAGACACAACTCAGAGGAAAGGACAGATGAGCTGGTGAGCAGGTGGGACAGGAGTGCTGGGCACCCCCATCCCTGGCACCTCCTTTAACAGATAAAGCAAGCAGCATCCAGGCAGGTGATGCAGCAGTGATTTCTTACAACTCTACTTCAGGAGGGTTTTAATTTCAAGGAAAAAACTCTACTCAAGATGGGCACAGTGGCTCACACCTGTAATCCCAGCACTTTGGGAAGCCGAGGAGGGTGAATCACCTGAGATCAGGAGTTTGAGACCAGCCTGGCCAATATGCTGAAACCCCGCCTCTACTAAAAATACAAAAATTAGCCAGGCGTGGTGGTATGCGCCTATAATCCCAGTTACTTGGGAGGCTGAGGCAGGAGAACTACTTGAACCTGGGAGGTGGAGGTTGCAGTGAGCCAAGATCATGCCACTGAACTCCAGCCTGGGCAACAGAGTGAGACTCTGTCTCGGGGGGGGGGGGGGGGAAAAACCCTCAAAGCAAATTAGCCCAGGCGACTGTGGGTTGGAGAAAGTTCAGCAGGGTGCTTCACTGCGAGCCTGAATGCGGCTAACATGCCTGGGAATCCCTGGAAGGCGGGCAAGGGCACGCACACTTAGTTTGGGGAATGTGGCCTAGAAGCACGAATGGCTTAGGAAGGGCCAGAGTAAATCAGCTGGAGTGAGCCTCCGGGTGGCCAGGTCCTGAGACAACGTGGGGTAGGGGCTATTGCTTTGTCCAGGCCAGCAGACAGCCTGCGGGAGACACGTACCTCCGCATACTTGAACAGCTCTGGGAGGTTGATTCCCTCTGTGTTTAGCACAAGCTCCTTCTCATTCTTACTGTTGGTCGTTTCATTCAGGAGGCACCGAGTGATGCCCTTGGTCGTATAGACAATGGCATCATGGGCCAAAGATACTACCAGGGAGCTCATGTCAAAGTTGATCTTCATCAGAGGGAGCTTCACTGTCACCTGCAAAAGGAGGGAGAGCTGGGTAGGGAGATGGCCACCCCAGCCCCCACAAAGAGGACTGGGGTGAGACTCTTTCAAAGCCTTTTCGGGAACTCACCGCTGGGGGAAGGTGGTCCTGCTGGGCAAGCCAGCAGGTTGTCTGAATACTGTGAACCGTGGATAGGTCAGCCACGTCCAGTCCCCCAGATTCAAGGGGGAAACAGTGCGGCTATGTTTTCACAGCTGTTGGCAACAACACTGAGATTCACATCCGCTCAGCACTGCCCTGAATGTCCTTAAAGACCACAAGGCATGGTACATGCTGTTTCCCGTGTGTGTTTATTACCCCATTCACTTGGGAACCACTGAATCGGATCTAAGGAAAGACAAAGCGTAAGTGTGTGTACATGTCTAGGCATCCAGACCATCCAGGCTTTAAGGGAACTGTGAAATCCCTAGAAAGATGGTGGCAGGGGCTGTGTGTGTGGGGAACTGAAGTGCCCCTGCCTGCAGGCACGAACAGCGTCTCCGTAACATGTGCTGTCCATGTTAACACATCTGTTGTACTGAAGATTAAAGGAGGTGGTGTATTTGAAAATACCTAAAGGGCCTGGTAGATCAGTCCTGTGTGTCTTCAAAGATCAGGGAGAACTGCCTTACTAGGGTTTGAAAATGATATGTGTGGGCCCTTTTTTGGGGCAGAGAGTTTATAGCAATCACCAGATTCTTAAAGGGATCTGGGATTAAAAAGAACAACTGACTCTCACAGGCCCCAAACAGAAAACCTGGGTGTGCTCTGAGTGGGAGACCATGGGCAGCCCCCTGCTCAGTGGTACAGGGGAGCTCAGCAAGCCCCTCCCAGAGGCACCTGTCCAGCTGGACTGATCACCCAAGCCCCGGCCTGCACGGCCACACTGACCTGGCACCACAGGCTCTCCTCGGTGTCATACTGGTAGTCCTCTATGAACGAGTGAATCTCACGCACAGCCTGGACCCGGCGCTTCACGGCCTCGGCCCCCTGGGGCTCCTGGCTGTGGGTGGATTTCCGGGGCTGTGTCAGGAGGGCAGGCAGGGACGGGCCCTCCTCAGCACCTGAAGCCATCTCTTCATCTTGCTCTTGGGTCTCTTGAGCGCCTTCCCCGTGGGCATTCCCTTCCTCCTGCACGTCCTCATCATCATTCTCCTCGCCTTCCTTCTCCTCCTCTTCCTCACTTTCATAATCAACCTGGCAGGAAAGGGAGCGCAGGCTGTGTCATTTGGGGTCTACCTGAACTCTGCCTGTGGAACAAAGACCCGAGCAAAGCCTTGGCTGCCTGGGCTACCCAGCCCCACCTGCTCCACACTCACGGCTCCTCTGCTCTGGCCTGGTTGGGCTTTCTTCTTCCTTTTGCCCTGGGAATGCTACTGCTCTGTCCCACTGAGCCCTGCAGAGAGGTGGAGCTCACCCTCACTCGGCCCTCACTGGTACACCCACTCACCAGTAAGTTTCCTCGGCCCCTCTAAACTGCCCTTTGTCCTTGCAGCCATTATGATGGCAGGGGACTGGTTTGAGGGAGGGGAGAGAGGTATATTTTCTTTGTAAAAATCAGAGGCAGCCTGTCTTTTTCTTGCCAGAAGCCTGTCTGGGTCCTTGAGTCTGATTCAAGTCCAGTGATGGCCAGATCTGAAGGGCCGCCCTGAACGGCCCTGTGCCAAATTCCCACCATATGAAGCCCATCTTTCAAGAGAGAGGTATACTGGGCAGGCAGGTGCTGCTTCAGGGTTCCTTGTGGGTTCGTGGCATGACACAGAGGTGTGGCCTGGGTGCCGGGAGATGATCCCTCTAGGTTAACAGGGAAGGGGGCCGGGACCATAGCCCCTTCACCCCAGTGCAGGGTCTCTTACCTCCTCCTCCTGCTTCTCCTTGCGTTTGGCATCAGAGGCATCAGCATCTCCCTCCTCAGCTTCAGCGTCCACAATGTGCCCCTCCTCTTCCTCATCGCCCTCCTGCTCTCCCTGTGGTTTGGGTGCAAGGAAGAAAAAGATGAACTCCAATATCCAGTGCTCAGTGAATCCATCCAACCACCCACCCACCCACCAACCCATCCACCCATCCATCCATGTCCCATCCTTCTAACCCCTTCCCCCATCCAGCTACCACCCTCCATCCCTTGCCACCCAACCCAACCCGTCCACCCGACATCTACTCTGTCAATTCCTGGATCTCAGGCCTCCCTCCCCTTCAGTCTTCATCTTTACATGCACCACTTACATGCAAAGTTTGATTCCTAAAAACTAAAAAAAAAAGTGCCAGGGCTTGCTTTCTTAAAAGAAGATGGTGTAAAATATTGTTCCAAGTATTTCTGATCAAACCCAGTTGCAGGTGGGGATGAGGAGGAAGGGCTGTCTTGGTGGAATACTGAGTACCTCTCTCTCCTCCTGAACTTGGCTCCTAGGTTTTGTTTTCATTGTTTTTTTTTTTTTTTTTTGAGACAGAGTCTTGCTGTCACAAGGCTGGAGTGCAGTGGCACAATCTTGGCTCACTATAACCTCTGCCTCCAGGTTCAAGCAATTCTCTTGCCTCAGCCTCCTGAGTAGCTGGGACTACAGGCACACGCCACCATGCTCGGCTATTTTTTTTTTTTTTTCTTTTTTTTAAGTAGAGATGGGGTTTTACCATGTTGGCCAGGATGGTCTTGATCTCCTGACCTCGTGATCCACCTGCCTTGGCCTCCTAAAGCACTGAGGTTACAGGCATGAGTCACTGCATCCGGCCTGGCTCCTAGTTTTTTATACTCTCCTTCTGGATGAATTAAGAATTAAGACCAGGCAGCATTCTAAAGATAGTCCCTGCTTGTGCTTGAGTGAGCCAGCAGGTGAACTCACAGAGCAGGAGAGACCTAGCATTTTCCCTGGCCTAGGCCAGCCCCTCATTTTAGGGGTGAGGAGACAGACCCAGAGAGAGGTGACACAACTGGGACCTCGGAGCTGGACGAGGGCAGTCCCAGTCCACGTCATGCCCCAGCCTGAGCAGGCTTGCGGCTGGCTCTGATGGCACCCAGGGACCTGCTCCCATACCACCCTCAGGTCTGGCCTGCTCCTGGGTCCCCTGGCAGATGTCTGATTATTTATCTGGGCTATTTTGCTCCTACTGGTTTTTCTCTCTTCTTCACCTTTTTGTCACTGCAGCCCAACTTCCCTGTTTCCAGATACATCTCTGGTCCCTGCCAGTGTCCTGGTGGGCCTCAGTTCATCTGGCCTGGGCAAGTTGCAGGCAGAGCAAAAGGAAACTGGAAAAACAACTTTCAAAGGCTCAGCGCACTCGAGCCCCTGCTCAGGATGAAGACCACTTACAGCAGGGCCTTGGGAGAGTAGAGAGATGATGCGGAGGCCTGCCCTGGGCTGGCTATATCATGCTGCCTGGCAGCCTCGCCTGCCTGCCCATCAGGCCAAGAAGTGGATGGTGCTTCCAGGCTCTCTCAGAACAGCAAGTAAAAGCTGAGGCAGGCAGGAGATGGGCCAGCACCAGGACGGGGCTGGAGGAGCACAGAGAACAGGCACAGAGCCTGGAAGCTCTCCCTGTGCGACCCTAGCGACCCCTGGGGACTCGCTCACCCGACTCCTCCCGGACTCCTCAGTGTTGTCCAGATCCCGCTGCGTAGCTCTTCGAGTGTTTACGCTCCTGAAGCCTGATGCTTTATTATTCTTCTTTCTGATGGATTCCATCAGAAGTTTAAAGAATCTAAAATGAGAAGAAAGCCACAAAGCTCTGTGCAGTACCAGCATGTCCAGCCCTGCCCTCGTTTCAGGGGGTAGGATGCTGTGGGATTCCCATTCCCACAGGGGATTAGTGCATGAGATGGGGGCCCACCTCTCCTAGCTGCTCGCTTTTCCCTACCCGCTGTTTTGGAACCATCTCTGGTGTGTCAGGAACACCAGCTCCACAGACCGACAGGCTGTCAGTATGGGAAGTATGGGAATTACTACGTATTCTGCAATCTTGTTTACCAATGATGAGAAACAACCCTATGTCTGATTCCTCTCACAGGGCCTGGCAGAGTGGGTGCTCAGTGAAGGACAGTTGTTGGTGCCACTGTCGTCCACCTCTAACAAGGTAGACAGAGTCTACTGCAGGAGAGGGAACCCCACCCAGGACTAGGACCTTCCCCTGCCCACCACCTGTAGCATCTCCAGAAGGCGGTGTTGCTCCAGCCAGAGAACTCCCATCACAGCAATGTGACGAAAGAACGAAGATTTCGGCTGGGCGGTGGCTCACGCCTGTAATCCCAGCACTTTGGGAGGCTAAGGTGGGCGGATCACAAGGTCAGGAGTTTGAAACCAGCCTGGCCAACCTAGTGAAACCCTGTCTCTACTAAAAATACAAAAATTAGCCAGGCATGTTGGCGCATGCCTGTAGTCCCAGCTACTCGGGAGGCTGAGGCAGAAGAATCACTTGAACCCTGTAGGTGGAGGCTGTGGTGAGCTGAGATTGCGCCACTGCACTTCAGCCCGAGCAACAGAGTGAGACTCCGTCTCAAAAAAAAAAAAAACCACTAAGATTTCAGAAGGGCTCCTCAGAATTTCAAAGGGCAGGGATAACTTGGCTTGAGGCATGAATGGTGTCAACAGGTTAGAACCAAACCAATTGAAAAGAACCAACCTGAGGCTCAGAACCTGGCCCTCTCCCCCTTCCTCTGGAGCCATCTATTTTGAGGGCCTCTTAGGATCTACCCTGTCCCCTCCAAACCACTTCCTTCCGCATGTAATCCCTGGCCTGTCTTTTCCAACAGGCCAGAACAGCACACCAAGAGGGCTGCTTGTGACTGAGAGTCGGGTCCCTCACGTGTCCAGCCAGCCGTCCCATTTTCTCTGAGCACCTATACTGTGCCCAGCATGTGCCAGCCCTGATAGCAAAGCAAGGACGAAAAGACAGGCTCCTGGCCTCAAGGAGCTTAGAGTCTTCATTTGAAAAGCAGGCAGGTCCAACGTATACAATTTTGCTCATTATAAACGAAAGAATGCCACTCACCCACTCCAATATTATTATTATTTGGTTGCTTTGTTTTTGTTTTTTTATTTTTTTTTTGGAGATGGAGTTTGGCTCTATCCCCCAGGCTGGAGTGCAGTAGTGGGATCTTGGCTCACTGCAACTTCCACCTCCCGGTTCAAGTGATTCTCCTGCCTCAGCCTCCTGAGTAGCTGGGATTCCAGGCGCTGACCACCAAGCGTGGCTAATTTTTGTATTTTTTAGTAGAGATGGGGTTTCACCATGTTGGCCAGGCTGATCTTGAACTCCTGACTTATCAGGTGATCCACCTGTCTCGGCCTCCCAAAGTGCTGGGATTACAGGCATAAGCCACTGCGCCTGGACTCCAATATTATTTTTTTAACTTTTTAAAGGTGTACATGATTTACCCTTGGCAGAAAAAAGCCCCCTCATCCATTAATCCAGAGAAGAGCTTCTTCACCAGGCACTGGGGACAGAAACAGGATGGCCAGATGACTTTAGAAAGACAGAATCCCAGCAAAGACTTAGAACCAACCGTAATGCCCATCGATGATAGACTAGACAGGGAAAATGTGGCACATATACACCATGGAATATTATGCAGCCATCAAAAATGATGAGTTCGTGTCCTTCGTAGGGACATGGATGAACCTGGAAACCATCATTCTCAGCAAACTGACACAGGAACACAAAATCAAACACCACATGGTCTCACTCATAACTGGGTGCTGAACAATGAGAACACATGGGCACAGGAAGGAGAACATCACACACTGGGGCTTTTTGCAAGGTGGGAGGTAGGGGAGGGATAACAAGGAATGGGGGGATGGGAGGGATAGCATTAGGAGAAATACCTGATGCAGATGATGGGGTGATGGATGCAGCAAACCACCATGGCATGCATATATCTATGTAGCAAATCTGCTTGTTCTGCACATGTACCCCAAAACTTAAACTATAATAAGAATGAAAGAAAAAGAGAGAGAGAGAAAGAAAGAAAGAGAAGAAAGAAAGAAAGAAAATGAAGGAAGGAAGGAAGGAAGGCAGGAAGGAAGGAAGGGGATGAGGGTAGTGGGATGACATGAAACACTTAGTAAAAGCTCTTGAAAATAAGAGCAAATTTTAATACTTCAATAATGAATCCTTTACATCATCAAATAATTAGGGCAACATCATTTTATAAATACTTTATAGTATTATTATTATTATGCTTTAAGATTCATTAGTATTATTTTGAAAAGAGGAAAAGAAAAAAGGAATCAAACTTGATGTTTGCAATTCATATAGGGTATGAAAAAAACTCAGCAAAATTTTCAGCACATTATACCATGTTTTGATGTATTCTCTTGAGTTTCTCCTCAAAATAGCAGCTCTGAACTGAGAGGTTGTCCACAGAGGTTCATATTTAGTGGTGTCATTTCTCTGTTAACTTGTATTTCTAAAAATATTGTATGGATGTGGAAATGATGTATCTGATTCCCTGAAGCTACATTTTTCTGAGTTAACTAGTAGTTGAAAAGAGTTTTAAATTATAAAATGTAAATAGCTAATAGCTAAAAAGAATCTGGTTCAAATTCTAAATGAATAGGGTAACTATTGGGATCATTTTATAATGATCCCAATGCTGATACTTGTTTATCAGTTCAATCCTTCTTTCTCAATTACTTAATCAATGCAATCATTCCTTCAACAATTTCAGTTAGATGACTACTATATTTCTGGCATGGAAGATACAGAACTTCAAGACATTATTTATGTTCCAGAACTCTAGAGTCCAGCGGGAAGCACATAAGTGAACCATGGACTTTAAAGTGTTGTAAAGTATATGTGAGGCACCATAGTAAACCATGTGTCATCCAACACAGATTAAGTAATGGAGTGAACCACGATCTGAAGGTTAAGAGAATTACACATGCAACTAACAGAGGCCTTCCCTAATTAAATAATTTCTAATAATATCTACGATATAAATACTATAAACTTTATTGCAGTTCATGTGTTTTGAAGTGTACCCCAGATTCATAGAGCTTTCATTTTTCATGCCAAATCTTTATGTATTTGAATCTTTTAATTCTAATGAGAGGAAAATTGAGCAGAAGATGCTAAAACCAAAGCATTATACATTTTCCTTTATTCCTTCATAATCTCAATGTTCATCCAATGCATACATATTGGCCAGGATCTCCATGTCTCTGTAGATAAAGAGGAGGGAGTTTTACATTCACTGCATTAAAGATGTTTACAGTGTGACTCAATTTTTCTCACACAGGGGGAAAAATTGTTTAAAAAATAAAAATAAAGATACCTCCTTCTTCAAAGGTAAAATAGGGGGACATTTTCAAGATGGTTGTTGTTATCCCCTTATTCAAAGTTATCATTAGCAAAATATTTCCATGAACTTTATTTTCAGATTTAGAGTATCCATACTATCGAAAATGGCCAGGGACCATGCCTACTAAATCAAAAAGGACATTTGTGAAGCCCTAAAGATTCTGTATCACCTTATCCATATAATTCATCAACAGTCAGTGGAAGCAGTAGAAAACCATAATGGAGTTTTGAATACTTGACTGAGATCTGTGCAGCCACAAGTCAGGAGTCGTCAGATGTCTTGATGACAGCACATAGAACCATTAGATACAAATAGAAAATAGAGACTCTCCTGAAGTGACATATTAATGGATAAGACATATGAGACTTTCTGTTACTCCTCTAAAGGCAGCCCCTGGCTAGCTATATGCTCACATGTTTGATCATGCAGTCTTAGGATATTTCAAAGCATTAATGAAGTGTACTGAGCCATTTACAGGTACATGAAGCTCTAAAAATCAACATGGAAGAGCAAAGATGTGATCGCTTCACAGAGGCCATCCTCCTAAGTTCTGTTTAGCACTTAGAATGCAACACAAAGGGATTGCTGATACACTTTTCTTGTGCTCAAAAATGTTTATGGTAGACTCCAAGAAATTGTTGCCATTACAAGTCCATTTCTATCCAGCTGACATGAATTTAAATGTAACTGAGTCTTGTTGACAAATGGGAGAAATCTTGAGACCATGAAGGAGTTTTTCCCTTCTGTTACAGTGTTTTCTATCTTTAGAATTTCCTTTTGATTCTATCTTGGAGTTTCCAGCTCTCTGCTCACATTACCTACCTGTTCTTTCATGACTTTTATTTTTTATATTAGACTTTTTAACGTATTATAGTTATTTTGCACTCCCTCTCTGATAATTCTAACATTTATGTCATATGCGGAACTGTTTCTAATGATTGTTTTATCTCTTTAGATTGGGCTATTTTTCTCTTTTTGTTGTTAAGAATTTTATTTATATAAATTTATGGAATAGAAGTGTAATTTTGTTAAATGGATAGATTGAATATTGGTGAAAACAGGGCTTCTAGGGTATCCACCACCTAAATAATGTATATTGTACTCATTAAATAAATTATCATCATTTACCTCCCTCATCTCTCTACCCTTTTGTGTCTCAATTGTCTGTTATTCCACTCTCTACATTCTTGTGTATACAATATTTAGCTCCCACTTGTAAGTAAGAACATGTAGTATTTGTATTTCTGTGACTAATTTATTTCACTTAAGTTCTATCTATGTTGCTGCAAAAGGCATGATTTTATCCTTTTTATGGCTAACTAGTATTTCATGATGTATATGTACACATTTTCTTTATTCAATCATTCATTAGATGGAAACAGATTGATTACATATCTTGGCTCTTGTGAATAGTGCTGTGAAAAATATACAGGTACATGTATCTTTTGGATATAATGATTTCTTTTCCTTTGGGTAGATACCCAGTAGTGGAATTGCTAGATCAAATGGTAGTTCTATTTTTAGTTCTTTGAGAAATCTCCATATTGCTTTCCAAAGAGGTTGTACCAATTTATATTCCAACCAACAGTGTATAAGCATTCTCTTTTCTCTATAGCTTTGCCAACATCTGTTATTTTTTATCTTTTTAATAATGGTCATTCTGACTCAGATAAGATGATATTTTGTGGGTTTAATTTGCATTTCTGTGATAATTATTGATGTTGAGCATTTTTCATGTGCCTGTTAACCATGTATGTTTTCTTTTGAAAAATGTCTATTCATTTCCTTTACAAACTTTTAAATGAGCTTATTTTCTTTTGGTTGTTGTTGAGTAATCTGAGTTCTTTGTAAATTCTGGATATCAGTCTCTATTGGTTGCATAGTTTGCAAATATTTCTCCCTTTCTGTTCTTTCTGTTGATTGTTTCTTTTGCTGTGCAGAAGCTCTTTAGTACAAGCCTTATTTGTTGATTTTAATTTTAATTTTTGTTGCCCTTGCTTTTGAGGTCTTAGTCATAAATTCTTTGCCTAGTCCAATGTCCAGAGAGTTTTCCCGAGGTTTTTCTCTAGCATTTTTATAGTTTCCGTAGACTGTGCTTCTTTTTCTTACCTTTTAGCAAGTCTTATAACTTTTTGTTGAAAGCCAGACATGTTGAGTCAGGTAATAGGAATTGAGATAAATAGGCAGATAGAAGGAAGATTTATGGTAATCTAATCTGGCTAGAAGTTGGACTGTGTTTCATGTTTATAGAAATCAGAGGCTTCAAATTCCTCTACTGTCCTATTTTGCCTTGCTCATTTACTTTATATATCCTTAAGTACTAGTCTTCAAAGAGAGTCTGTGACTAGTAACTCTTTCAGCTCTTCAACTCTTTTATTTACTATTATTTATTGGAGCCATATTGGGTGTGGTTGCAAGATCTGAGGAAAGTATATTGTCCTGTAAGATTCTGATTCAATGCTTGTGTTTTTAGGGGGCCTGTCTTTAGAACTATGGCCTTCACAACTGTTTTCCTAAGTACCTCCCATCTCAGTTCCCTGTTTCTCCCATTCTCTTCTCCAGCTACATTCAACACTCCCAATTTAATTCCTCTAAAAACTGACTTGTTTAATATGTTTTCCCCTGTAAGACAGGAGGACTAGAGGGGTCAAACTCTGGAGTAGGAGAAATGCCCTTCCCCCATTTGGGATAATAATCTTGACAAAGCCTTTGTCCCAGAGAACAGATGTTTGTTGTAGAGGAAGCTCTGGGTATGTTTCACAATGGTTACCTATCCCCTAACTCTACCAGAGCCAAGAGGGGATTTTTTTTTTTTTTTTTTTTTTAGCTCTGCACCATAGGAAACTGAGGAACTGGTGGGATTCATGAAGGTAAGGTCCTTCAACATGTAGGATCCCACCTAAATTTTTTTAAATGTCCACTTTTAGTTTTTTATAAGCGGACATTTAAAAAAATGTCTTTTATATCTCTCATAATACTTCTTAATTGAAAATTCATTTTATTTGCTAATAATATACTCATACTAGTTTTTTTCCTAGTATTTTCTTGGCATAAATTTTCTACCCTTTAACTTTCCATGTGTGTTTGTATTTAGCGTAGTTTCTTTTAAACCAGATATAATTAGGTGTTGCTTTTTTTTATAGGCTGCCTGTTTTATTTATTTATCTTTAATTTTTAGTGGGTTACTGTATCTGTAATAGTCTAATATTTTGATATTTTCTACTCTTATCTTAAATTTCTTTTTCTTTATTCATGTTTTACTATTTTTTGTTTTGCAAAATATTTAATGTATTAATCAAGTGTTTTCATTACTTTATTTCATTTTTCATTACTTTTAACTATTTTTATTTTTTTAATAAAGTCAATATCATTTCAATGCATTATAATCTGTTTGCATTAGTACCTTACCATATCTTGAATAATCCAAGAAGCTTATATTTGGTTCCATGTAACAGATTTATATATATTTTTAGAAATATTTTTGTCATTTATTTAATTTCTAACTCTGTTATAAACCTGACAAGATGTTACTGTTGGGGCTTTAAACAGTCAATGGTCTTCTTGTATGTGTATGTATGTATGTATTCACCCTTTCCTGTGTTATTTGTGTACTTACCTGTTTCAGACTTCTGTCCTTTTATCTAGGATCATTTTATTTTATTTTAGAATATCCTTTAGTAATTTGCATGGTGTGTGACTGCATTTTACACAGTTTTAAAGGGAGATTACGTCTGTACCACCTACTTGTCATGGCTCTTTAGAAATAACAGTTTATCTTTTTTGTTTTTAATTTGTAGTTTGACTTTTTGCCTGCTTTTAAAACTTCATTGGGAAATAATTTGTATTTAAAATACAAAACTTTATTGAGGTATAATTTGTATCTATTTTAGGTGCACAGTCTGATATGTTTTGACAAATAAATATATCTGTGTATCTACCTCCACAATCAAGATAAAAACCTTTACAGTACCATGTATAACCTGCCATGTTCCTTCTCATCAGTCCTCCACCACACTCGGCCCCAGATAACTACTGATCTACTTTCTCTCACTATGGATTAGATTTGTCCTCTTTAGAGTTTCCTATGAATGGGATCATGCAGTGTATACTCTTTTGTCTGACTTATTTTGTTTATCCTAATATTTTTGATATTTATTTCTGTTTTTGTGTGTATCAGTAATCCCTTTGTCATTGAAAGGTAGTCTATTGTATAAATATCCCACGATTTATTACCTATTGCTTCCAGTTTGGGGATATTATTAATAAAGCTGCTACATAGATTCATTTGCAAATGTTTGTTAGGCATATGATTCAAACCTCTTGGGTAAACATTAAAAAATACCTTTGTCCAATTGAATGATAAGTTGAATGACAAATGTGTATTGAATATTTTTAAAAGTTGAGTTTTCTCCAAACTGACTGTACCATTTTATATATCTACCAAAAATGCATAGAAGTTCTTATTGATCTACATTCTCAAAGATATTGACATTAGGTTTTTAAATTTTAGTCATTTGATTATGTGTTTGTGGTCTTATTATGGCTGAATTTACATTTCACTAATGTCTAATAATGTTGAACAATTTTTTATTTTCCTGGTGGCCATTCAAATATCCTTCTTTGAGAAGTGTGTATTCAGATCTTCTGCCTATTTCTCATTAGGTTGTTTTTAATTATTAAATTATAGTATATTTTTATAATTTTTTTATTCAGTTCTTTACTGGTTATACGAATTACAAAAATTTACATCTAGTGTGTTTTTTGCTTACTCATTTACTTATTAATATCATTGAAGAGCACAAGTTTCTAATTTTGATAAAGTTCAACTTTTATTTCTATGGTTCATGTTTTCTGTCCTCAAGAAATCTATATCTACCTCAAGTTTATGAAAATTTCCCTCCTTTTTTGTCCTAGAGATATAATAGTTTTACCTTTTACATCTTTTTAGGTGTAAATCTACTTACCTTTTTAGGTCAGTAATCCTATTCAAGTTAATTGTTGTATATAAAGTGAAGTAATAGTCAAAGTTTAGCTTTTACTTAGGGATAGTCAGACTTTTAGGCATCATTTGTTGAAAGTACCATACTTTTCTCTTCAAAATGCCTTGGCACTTTTGCTAAAAGTCAACACACTGATATGCGTAGGTCTCTTTCTGGACTCTATATTCTGTTCCACTCATCCATGTATTATCTCCATCTTTAAACACACAGGTTTTACGTCGGTGCTTACTGTGTGACCACATGCCTTTAATGTGCACCTATATTCCCCAAATCCTCAAGCAGCCCTTTTATTATTTAAATTAATGCTTTTGACACGACACTTGATTTTCTTTTAATTTCCTTCCAGAATCCCCTCAATGCTATTAAGATCTAACCTCTGAAGTGAAGAAGTTTAATAGCATCAGGGAACTGAAGGGCAATAGTGTGGCCCTTTCATCCCTTGCTATCTTTCATGACCATGCCAGCAAGAAGAAGCTGCTTTTATAAGTACTATCTCTGGGCTTCTTTGAATTGACAACCTCTGAAAGGGTCTTTGAGTGTTATTGTGAGAAATAATTCTGTAAGGAATGGTCCAATAACAGATTTGTGTAAATCTCCTGAAGGTTTCATTTCTTGGACTTACTCGAGAAATGTAGGAGAGGTGGTAGTTACTTTTTCCTGATCTGACCCCTCTTTATGCTACTATTGAATAAGAGATGTTTCCTTTTCTATGTTAGGAAACCGATGTTTAGCAGCCAGCACAAAACAAGAAAATAGCGACCAGTCTGCTTGTTCACTTAACTCTGTAGGCTTCTGCTGCTCCATCTCCCAAGCTACACCTTCAACTAGATAATTTTACCTGAAACTTCCAGAGGCACTCAACCCAAACATTTCCAAAGGCAGACATTTTCATTCTACCCTAAGAACATATCCCTGTTACTTTTCCTATTTTGATAAGTTGTATCACAATGGCCAAATCACACGAACTTCTCCATCAGCTTTGCCTCCTCACGCAGTGGGCTCTTATTTCCTATCCCTTTCCTCACTCCCTGTTCCCTTTGCTGTTGTGTGAACTTAGACTTTGGTACTTTTCTTTCTTTTTATACAGTCAAAAAAGGTCTTTAGTTGATCTTGCTGCCCTAAAATTCACCTTCCTTCCATGTTTTCCATGTTACTATCAGTTATGTCTCTAAATTAAAATGCTATCATATTACCGTTACATCATGCAGTATTTCAATAACTCTCCAGAACTTGCAAGATAAAAATCCTTCTTCCTAGTGTTGTATTCAAGTTCCTTCATGATTTGTTTGATTTTTATGACTCATCACTTATGAATGCTATACATCTTGTATACTGGGACTACAAACTTCTTAAAAAGAGCTCTACGCCTGTTTATTTTTTTTTTTGTACTCATTGTACATAGGACACGATAGCCATTCAGTATGTATTTATTTATTGAATGGATAAATAGGTAGATTGAGCCAGACTAAAATTAATTAACATACACTGGTGTTAAAACTGTATAGTATTTAACACATACACACACATACGTGTGAGTAAAACTAAAAAATCTGAATAAGATTTGTGGATTATAATAAAGTCAATATCCTAGTTGTGATATTACACTACAGTTTTCTAGCTGTTACCATTGGGGGAAACTGGGCAAGGTATAACAAGGATTCTCACTGTCTTATTTCTTTACACTTCATGAGATTATAAAATTATTTCAGTAACATTTTCAATTCAATAAAGACACTGACATTCATCTTATATATCATTATCAATAATTTACTTTCAACATGGTTGTGTGTAATACATCTTATTTTGAATCCTTTAGCATCTTTTCAAGTCAAAACTAATAATGGATCTCTCCTTAGGCATCTATTGCACTTATAACAATGTAACCTGGGCAATGCAACATATTTTTCCCCTTAATAGACAATGACTTCGGTGAATGCAGAGGCCTTGTCTGTTGTTTTTGTGCATCTATTGTTTAGCATGTAACTTAACACCCAATAAATATCCCATAACATTTTAGGTAATAGTAAGTTAGATATAAGAGTGTAATGTTGCAGAGAATTGTAAGAATCAAAATGAATCCAATGACTAAGTAATTTTAGTTTATCTGTACCTCAGTTTTTCCTTTGAGAAATGAGCTGACTTATATAATTGGCCCATACCAATCTGATTTGTTGGTGTGGAAACCAAAAATTTACCTCTTATATAGATCATTGTGTCATGGTTTATGTAGGTCAAGCTTACCAAGTTAGTATGTTTTTCTTCTCAATACATCTGCACAGCTTACTTAGATCTAGACATGGCAAGTTAGCACTGAAGGAATGTACTTGCTAAAGCATCTCTGAAATGCAGCTGCTGCAAATCTGAGGAGTTTGAGAAATGCTTTTCAGTGCTAGCAGCTGCCTTCTGGTTTCTCTTTTTCTCTTCTTAGTACACTAGGCAGAGTTGGCATGACCAGGATACATGTGGTATTTAAGTTAAGCATTTATTTTGAGAATATTTACACATTTAAAGTGTAAAATTATATATATATACATATATTTAATATATATATATTTGGATATATATTTAAAACATATATACAGATATTTAAAATATGTATATATTTGGATGACAGATTATAAGGTTTATGCTCTGAGCTTTACCTACCCAGAGAGTGTCCAGAGTCCATTTCATATACTTTAAGTCAAACAAATGTGACTTACAGACATAGTCTAATTACATGGGAAATATTATCTAGTACTTCGTTCTAAGTTAGGGGACACTCTCAATTTTTTTTACTGCATATTTTTGTCTCTAAGATTATTTGATCATTTTCATATATTTATTATTTATCAACTGGTAACTTACAAAAATAATTTTTAAATTGCTGAAAGTGGAAACTTTGCATTGAGGATAAGAGATTTGCAACTCCACAAATATGGAAGAAAAGTCTAGAGAGTTGTTATCAGCCACCACTACAATATGTGCAGTGTATACAGTGCATAAATGGACAAATATTTACACTCGAAAATCAGGCCAAAGTAAAGAAAAGATATTAAAGAGTTATATAGTTTTTATTGGCTCATAAATATGAATAAAGCCATTCTTCTTGAGAACCAAGCATTTTTGTCCAGTATTTTCTAAAGTGAAAATTTTATGATATTGATATTAAATTATGTAGTCATTTATGAATGTTATAATGAATTTTTCAATATATAAAGTTTAAAACATGAAAATAAAGATTTTTATAAGGCTTTGACTTAAATTATGCAAAATAAACTGTAAGAACATTATACTGAATAGCAAATTCTGGAAAATATTTATATAAGTTTTGAAAAACTACTTTCTGATTATTTACTTAATGGAATGTGAAAAGAATAGACTATTATCCTTTCTTTTAGATTATCACCATGAAATGGCAGCTTTAATTAGGGTGCTAACAAACACTCTGCAGAAAAAAATTAAAGATTAATTGTCTGATTAAAAATTAAGATTGGATAATTGAAATGCTCCATTCAAGTATAATGCTCATGTTGAAGGTTTAATTACAAATAAAAAAAGAAAAGTTAACTATATCTGGCCTTTCTTGATTATTTACCCTGAGTGAATACTGACCCATTTTTCAGCTTCAACAGAGCTTTCTTTACCTCTTTGTTTCTCAGCGTGTACACAACAGGGTTGAGAAGGGGAGTCAGCACGGTGTAGAAAACGGCCACAGCCCCGTCCACAACGTCCCTGGAGCCTGGCCTCAGGTAAATGAAAAGACCAGGGCCAAAGAAGCAAAGGACCACGATACAGTGGGAGGCACAGGTCTGAAAGGCTCTGCGCCTCCCCTCTGAGGTGCGGATCCGCAGGATGGAACAGACGATGGACACATAGGACAGCACTATCAGGAGAAAGCAGCCCAAGGCCACTACCCCAATGTTCACAAAGATGACCATCTCATTGGCTGAGGTGTCTGCACAGGCCAGTCTCAGGATGGGCGGTGCGTCACAGAAGTAGTGCTGGATCTGGCTGGGTCCACAGTAGGGTAAATGGAAAGTCAATGTGGTCTGAACAGCAGAGTGCAGAGAGCCACTGAGCCAAGTGCCGGTGGCCAGGAGGGCACACGTGCTCCCGCTCATCATGCTGGTGTACCTGAGCGGGTAACTGATGGCCACGTAGCGATCATAGGACATGACCGTGTA
>CAUYLG010072356.1:0-84773 GCA_963573385.1 Cacajao melanocephalus | reverse complement strand
AGGGACATGGATGAATCTGGAAACCATCATTCTCAGCAAACTGACACAAGAACAGAAAATCAAACACCGCATGTTCTCACTCATAGGCGGGTGTTGAACAATGAGAACACATGGACACAGGGAGGGGAGCATCACACACTGAGGTCTGTAGGGGGGAACTACAGGAGGGACAGCGGGGGACAGGGAGGTTGGAGAGGGATAACATTGGGAGAAATGCCAGATATAGGTGACCCGGGGATGGAGGCAGCAAACCACATTGCCATGTATGTACCTATGCAACAATCCTGCATGATCTGCACATGTACCTCAGAACCTAAAGTACAATTTTATACATATATATATGAAACCAATGTCATAATAATACTAAGATGTTATCTGCCTTTTTTCACTCTCACTTTCTCACATACGAACAGCGGCATTTTCCAGGGGACGGTGTGTGATAACGAACCTAACTGCATGCAGAAGCAAACAGGAGAACCTAGTTTTTTCAATTAAAGCAGACATCAGAGAGATTTGCAAAAATGTAAAACAATGCTATCCTCCTCACCGTGTTTTTTTTTGTTTTAGAAAATATTTTTCCTAGAAATGTTTTTGAGGTTATCAGTAATAAGTTTATTAATATAATTTTAAAATGAAATATATATAAATATTTTTTAAAGTCCTCAGTTTTAATTTCTAATACAGTAAGTATCGATAGGTGTGCCCTACATGAATAAAAGCTCTTGGGAACCTCAGTACTTTTTAAGAGTTGCCAAGCGGTCCTGAGACCAAAAATGGGAGAGCCACTGCCCTCGAAGGACAGCCCCAGCCCGGGTCAGGAACAGCTGGGACAGAACCTACCTGCTCCTAGTGGACTGCAGTATGGTAGGATTTAACCTTCAAGGTTGCAACTCTTGGCAAAAGTCCAGGAGGGGCCATGGTTTGCCCTGAGCGTTGCTCTCTGGTAACAGGAGCAAGTTCCTTAGGCTGGTGGGCCAAGCTAGCCTGAAGCTGGCCATGGACATCTTAGTGGGTTGCTTGTTCTAGTGTGGGTTTGCATTTTATGGGAAACATAATCTGCTATACAGCTCCTTTCATTTAGGGAAATCACAAGTTCTCAGAATGTTTGTCTCTCTTGGTTGGGACCTCTATAATTAAATTATAAAACTGAGACAATGGTTAAGTAATACGAGATTTGATGGAAACCACAGACGATTGAGGGTTTAATCTGAGTGAGGCGAAGAGGGAATGAGAGGAGTAGTTCTGGAGAAAAGAAAAAGATTGAATGAGGCTGGGCGCAGTGGTTCACGCCTGTAATCCCAGTACTTTGGGAGGCCAAGATGGGCGGATCCCTTGAGGCCAGGAGTTCGAGACCAGCCTGGCTAACATGGTGAAACCCCGTCTCTACTAAAAATATTTAGGTTGGGCCACAGAGTGAGACTCTATCGATGGAGTCTTGCTCTGTCACCCAGGCTGGAGTGCAGTGGTGAGATCTCGGCTTACTGCAATCTCTGCCTCTTGGGTTCAAGTGATTCTCTTGCCTCAGCCTCCTGAGTAGCTGGGATTACAGGCACGTGCCACCATGCCTGGCTAATTTTTGTATTTTTAGTAGAGATGGGGTTTCACCATATTGGTCAGGCTGGGCTCGAACTTCTGACCCTGTGATCCACCTGCCTCAGCCTCCCAAAGTGCTGAAATTACAGGTGTGAGCCGCTGCACCTGGCCAAGACTCTGTCTTTAAAAAAAAGAGAGAGAGAGAGAGAAAGATTGGTTGGAACAACAGAGTGGGGAGGACGTGTGAGCTTGGTGGCTTGGTGGAGGTAGGGCTTTATTAGGGCCTTAGAGGCGTCCAATAAAGGTTCCCAATCATGGTAGTGACTTAAAGAAAGTAGCATTTTAACATCTTTCATTTCATAATAGATAGTCACAGTTTACAAGGCCCTTTCCATACATTCCTTATGACATCCATACTACAACCCAGAGGCAAGTTGTGTGCTCTCTCCTCTCACAGATAAACCTCAGCCTCCAGAGGCCGGCGACCCTCTCAGGGTGATCTAAAACTCAGGGATGAGAGAGTCGAGACTCCCAGCCCAATGCTTATCCCTCACGGGCACGCTGCTTCTCAGGGTGCAGTATAAAACTTTGTATAAGAAATCAAGTTGCAGAAGTCAGTGGGATTCCCCAGATGATCACGTCGTAGATGGTGTACGCTGTGGGGCAGAGCAAGGGCTGCTGTTTCTTGGGCAAAACAATCAGGCCAAAAAAAAAAAAAAAAGATTGCCAATGATGTGACTTTAATTACAGAATGTAGGACTCACCTCCCACTATTGTTATGGTCCAGTATTCTCTCAGATAATGTTTGGGGCACTAGCTTACAGGCAACATCGCCCAGTGGTTAAGGTTGTAGTTTTGCAGGCGGACTGACCGTATTAAAATTTGATCACAGCACGTGCGAAGCCTGTGCACTTGGGCACGCTTCTTTACTTCTCTGCTTTAGTTTCCTCCTCTGTAAAACACGGATGATACTATAAATATGCCCAAGTCCTAGAGTTGTCATACGAATTAGAAAAGATAGGCAAATACAACCCTCAGAAGAGAGCGTGGCATCCAGTCGGCACCACTAAGTGTTTGCTCTTAGTGTGCAGTGACTCCAGGTGCTTCTGTCTCGGGGTGTGTCTGACCAGGTGGCCCTGTCTCCTAGTGACTTACCAATCCTGTTGAGTCTTAATAAGCACGTCATTGATGCCTACGGTGAGACTGACTTTCCAGGCCTCCTTACTGGAGACACAATCATCCGATTTACTTTTTTCCATTTGTTTTTAATAAAGTAGTACATGTGTATGGCACCAGATCAAACAGTACAGAGCAGGTTACAATGGAAGAGAATGGCCTCCCAGCTCTCTTGAAATCGCCAACTCAGAGATAACCATTTTTGTTTTTTTCTAACAGTTTCTTTCTACAGCCTTTTGTGGTTATCTTCCTAACTCTAGCCTAAATATTCTTACCGCTTTTTATTCACTTAGAAACTTTAGATGTTACCTTTCAACTCCTCAGTATGAAACTTTAGTTTATAGTACACCAGGCTATCACCCTCTTTCCAGGACTTAGTACTTATACTGGTGGTAGGTGGAATTTTAAAATTCACCAGCAGTCTCTTGTGATTCTCTGCATGTTCCAGTTTTACAGCAACCCCTACTTGTTGCACGCGTGCAAGAGAACTGGGGGGCTTCTAACTCAGCCTGCAGGACTTTCACTTAGAGCCTGGCCCTCAGGGTGATGTCACTCACCTCACTGTGCCTGGCTCAGGAGTTGAGTCCCTCAGATGCCTGGTCGTATAGTTTGGATGTTTGTCCCCTCCAAATCTCATGTTGAAATGTGATCTCCAATGTTGGAGCTGGGGCCTGCTGGGAGGTGTTTGGGTCATTGGGGTGGGTCCCTCTTCAATGGCTTGGTGCCATCCCCATTGTAACAAGTGAGTTCTCGCTCTGGCAGTTCACACAAGAGCTGGTGTTTAAAGGAATCTGGCACCTCCCACTCTTTCTCTTGCTTCTCCTCTTCCCTTCCTTTGTGACTAAAAGCTTCCTGAGGCCTCACCAGAAGCCGTGCAGATGCCGGTGCCATGCCTGGACCTCCTGTAGAACTGTGAGCCAAATAAACTCTTTCCTATAAATTACCCAGTTTCAGCTATTCCTTTATAGCAATGCAAAACAGACTCACACATCTGGCGAGCCCCAATTGTCTGCTTCTAGGTAAGACAGGAGGAGTGGGGAGCTGGTGAGGGTTTCCACTGCATTGTCTCTTTTCGGGCAAGCTGTCTCCACTGAGTAGGCTTCACATTCAGAGCTCTGGGTAAGGTGGGCAGGAAGAGGGTTGCAGGCTGACCAAAGAAGAAGGCTGAATCCTTCAGTGCCAACCTGTGAACCAGAGTCTTAGCTCTCTTTGAATATTTTGTTCAGTATCTTTGGGTTTTGTTTTATTTTGTCTAGGGGTAAATGCTGGCTGCCTGTTCTCTGGACAGGAATGGGGAAGATGGTGCTAGCAGTGTTGCTGTTCATATGCAGACATTCATGCAATCACTCTCTTTTCAGCACACTTCTTACTTCTATCCCGGGTTCACTTGCTGACTCTGAGCCCAGAAACCTTTTAGGGTTCTGTTAGGTAGATTGGCTTCCACCATTTTTGCAACAACCACAGAAAATTCTAGACTGTTTTCGGGCTTCATTAGTCAACTTGCTTCTGTCTGTCTTGCATCTTCTAAATGTTTATAGATCTCTCTCTTTTGTTGGAGTGGCAGAAAATGCTAGTTGACCACCCAATATTCAAATTGTCGTGCCTCCTTAATAACAGAACAGAATACCATTGGATGTGGTGGGTAAATAACGTACCCCAACTTTCCTTGCAGAGAGGGGTGGCCAATGAGATGGAAAGGAAAGTCATTGGGAAAGTGTGCCAACATATTTCTTTAAGCAAGACGGACTGAAGCAAGTTGACTAATGAAGCCCAAAGCTAGCAGTTGTTTTTGTTTATCTTTGCCTCTTTCTTCTTCCTGTGGGGACAAAGGGTAGTGATGTCTGGAGCTGCAGCAGCCATTTAGGCACAACGTCGGAAAAGCCAAGAGACTCAGAGACCTCAGCTCCAGCATTTTTGTATTTTTCCAAATATTTGCTCCCCTGCAGGAGGATGAGATGTTCCTGCTTGTTGCCTTGTGACTGTGGGAGGACTGTACTTCCCTGCCTTGTTGTCTAGTTTCACCATGTGCCCTGCCTTGGCCCATAAAACGTGAGTGGGAGAAGCTTGGTGAACCATTGCATGTCTCCACCAGCTTTTTCACTCTCTTCTCTTTGGCATTAGAAAGGCATGTCCAGGATGGAGCTGTTCCTTCAGCCTAGACTGGGATGAGAAGCCAGCTGGGGGAGTCCGGTAACACATAATGCGAGTTAGAAATAAAACCTTGTCATTGTAAGCTACAGATATTTCGAGTTTGGTTACCACAGTATTATCTAGTGGAAGTTGACTTATACAGTATGTAATAGGATAAATACATGTGTGTAACAGAATGTTAAGTGTTCCTATTTCAAAGCTGAGGGGAAAAGGTTAAAAGTACTCACACATTCTAAAAAGAGAGATTAGCTAAAACTGCTTCATTAACCACACTTTGGGGAAACCAGTTCTGAGAGTTTTCTCCATTACTTTGACAGGTTGGACCCTCTGAGGAGCAGACCTCAAGATGAAGTTATGAGTGCAAGAGGTGTGCTGGGAAGGGATGGTTGTAAAAGAATCCTGCGGTAGCACCAGGCACATGTCTGTCCTGGGAGAGGAGGACTCTTAACTCTCTACCACCGTCTCTCCTAAGTCTCCTTCTGATACGGGAGCGGGGCAGGGAAGTGCTGGCAAGGGAAGGGCATGGTCCCGGGCTAAGGCTCCACCCCCAGGGCTTGTGCTCTCAGACCTAGGTGAGGACAAGCACTCCTGCCTTCCTGCCTAAATGTTGCATTTCCCAAGACCACCCTGGCCTGCCACGCCCACATCTGCCTATTAAACTCCCCCACCTTTCCCAAACCCTAGCAGGCAGACACACATCCGTGGAAGAAGGCAGGAGCGGCTGGAGATTGAGAGGACATCGAGGGGAGCACACCAGCAAACCATCCACCAGCGGAACGAAGCGGAGTGTGGCCGGGGCAGTCGGAGGCAAGCCCGGGCCGTTGACTCCAAGCGAAAACCATCTCCCTTCTGGCTCCGCTCTCTGCCAGAGCTACTTCCACTCAAGAAAACCTTGGACTCATTCTCCAAGCCCACGTGTGATCCGATTCTTCCGGTACACCAAGGCAAGAGCCCGGGATACAGAAAACCCTCTGACCTTGCAACAAGGCAGAGGGTCTAACTGAGCTGGTTTAACACAAGCCGTCTATAGATGGCAAGACTAAAAGCACACAGTAGCGCACGCCCACTGGGCCTTCAGGAGCTGTAAACATCCATCCCTAGAGGTCGCGGGGTTGGAGCCCCACAGCCTGCCCCTATGCTCCCCTAGAGGTCTGAGCCTCGGGGCACTGCAGGAGAGAGCCACACCCCCGTCGCCCGCCCTGCAGGGGGACTAGGGAACTTTACCCGCTTCACTTCCGCTAGGCTTGAGCTGGCACTGAAGCACCCTGTTCCCTTCCCACTGAGGGAGGAGAGGGGAAAAGCGGTAGAACCAACAGGCTAACAGTGCTCCTCCGAAAATATATCCTCTTTTTGGATCCCTAGAGATAGGGGATCATGGAAGCCGCGGAGCGCATTCGGGCCTCCTTTCAAGAAAGAACTTGCTGCTCGGCGTTGAGGAATGCAGTTGGCCGACAGCCTCCAACTGCTCTGCCTTCAGCGTCTACCAGGGCATGTGAGCTGAGGTCGTGTTCTTCCTGGGAGGTCCCCAGCAGAGGGATCACGTGGAAGCTCTCTCTCTCCGGGAGAGAAATAGGCAGCATCTGGATGACATATCCTGCCATAACAGAGGGCATTTGCTAGCAGAGACCACAAACAGCAAGATCCAAGTAAACAAACACAGAAGCACAAAGCATTTTCTTCCGTTTCCCCTCATCGATCCTGTCCGGGTAGAAGTTGGAGAGGAAGTAGAATAGGGTGAGGCGGGGTGGGGCTGGGGGGGGGGGCGTAGACTTCTTCCTTCCCCTGCAGGTCCTGTCCCCTGGCCAGGCTTGAACTAGGGGAATGGGAAAAGCTGTGAAGTGAATGAGAATTAGGAGTTTTTATTTAGACTGGGCTTGAATTTTTTATTTTTTTGAGATGAAGTCTTGCTCTGTCACTCAGGCTGGAGTCCAGTAGCATTATCTCAGCTCACTGCAGTCTCTACCTCCTAGGTTCAAGCAGTCCTCCTGCCTCAGTCTCCCGAGTAGCCAGGATTACAGGTACCCGCCACCACACACACTCAGATATATATATATATTTTTTTTGTATTTTTAGTAGAGACAGGATGTCACCATGTTGGCCAGGCTGGTCTCGAACTCCTGACCTCAAGTGGTCTACCTGCCTCAGCCTCCCAAAGTGCTAGGATTACAGGTGTGAGCCACCACACCTGGCCTGGAGTTGAATTTTTAATTCCTAAAAATGAACTATGAGTTAATATTTAAAAATGACCAAAAAACTACGGGATATGCTGATGTTTTGCCTCGGGGATAAGGAAAAGATATCTAGATGAGTGGAGTTGAAAACAGAGTAGGGAGAGAAAAACTCATTCCTGGGTCACCCTTTTGAGTCCCACTGTCTCAATAATCTGGTGCTATATGTCACACACACACACATACACACGGAGGAATCCTGGAAGACTCCACATCAAGGTGGTGATGAAGATGATCAGTGAGTGATAGGATTACAGATGTGTGTTTATTTATTTATATTATTTTTTCTTAGAGACAGGGTCTCTTTCTGTCATCTAGGCTGGAGTGCAGTGGTGTGATCATGGCTCACTGCAGTCTTGCACTCCAGGTCTCAGACGATCCTCCTGCCTCAGTCTCCTGTGTAGCTGGGACTACATGCATGTGCCAGCATGCCCAACTAATTTATTTTATTTTATTTTTTATTTTTTGTTAAGATGGAGTCTCACTTCATTGCCTAGGCTGGTCTTGAACTCCTGGTTTCAAGCAATCCTCCTACCTCAGCCTCTCAAAGTGCTGGGATCACAAGTGTGAGCCACTGCATTTGGCCCTATTTTATATTTTTTTACAATTTCAATAGCTTTAGGGGTACAAGTGGTTTTGGTTACAGAGATTAATTGTATAGTGATGAAATCTGGGCTTTTAGGGTACCCATCAACTAAATAGTGTACATTGTACCCAATGAGTAATTTTTCATTCCTCACCCCCACACTGTCTCCACTTCTGAGTCTCCTGATGTCGATTACACTACCCTGCCTTTGCGCACTTATAGCTTATCTCCCACTTAGAAGTGAGAACATGTGATAGTTTTCCCTTCCTGAATTACTTCACTTAGGTCAATGGCCTCCAGTTCCATCTGAGTTGCTGCAAGTAACATGATTTCATTCTTTGGCTGAGTAGTATTCCATGACACTGCCCCTCCCCAACCGCCACACACACACACACACAAAACACACACAAAACACAGTTTCTTTATCCCCTCATCAGTTGATGGGCACTTAGGTTGGTTCCATACCTTTGCAATTGTGAATTGTGCTCCAATAAACATACAAGCGCAAGTGTCTTTTCTTCTCTCCTTTATTCTTTTCTTCCCTACACATCCACAGGTACTGAGGAAGAGTCTTTTTTATGTAATTATTTCTTTTTCTTTGGGAAGATACCTAGTAGTTGGGTGGCTGGATCCAGTGGTAGATCCAGTTTTAGTTCTTTGAGAAATCTCCATATTGTTTTCCATGGGGATTGTACTACTTTACGTTCCCACCAACAATGCACGTGTTCCCTTTTCACTGCATCAGCACCAACAACTGTTGTTTTTTGACTTTTTAATAAAGGCCATTCTGGCTGGGGTAAGGTGGTGTCTCATTGTGGTTTTAACTTGTATTTCCCTGATGATTAGTAATGTTGAGCATTTTAAAAATGTTTGTTGGCCATTTGTATATCATGTTTCAAATATATCTGTTCAAGTTGTCTGCCCACTTTTTTTTTTTGAGACATAGTCCCACTCTGTTGCCCACGCTGGAGTGCCGTGGCATGATCTCTCCTCACTGCAACCTCTACCTCCCAAATTCAAGCAATTCTCCTGCCTCAGCCTCCCAGGTAGCTGGGAGTACAGGCACATACCATGACTCCTGCCTAATTTTTTTGTATTTTTAGTAGAGACGGGGCTTCACTGTGTTAGCCAGGATGGTCTCGATCTCCTGACCTTGTGATCCACCCACCTTGGCCTCCCGAAGTGCTGGGATTACAGGCGTGAGCCACCGCCCCCAGCCTGTTTGCCTACTTTTTAATGAGATTGGTTTTTTTCTTGCTGACTTGAATTTCCTGCAGTCCTTTATCATAGGTATAGTTTGAAAATACTTTCTCCCATTCTGTAGGTTGTCTCTTTACTGTTATTTCTTTTGCTATACAGGAGCTTTTTAGATTAATTAGGTCCCATTTACTTATTTTTGTTATTTTGTTGCATTTGTTTTTGGGGTGTTAGTCATAAATTCTTTACATGGGGCAATGTCCAGAATAATTTTTCCTAGGTTTTCTTCTAGAATTTTTATGGTTTTAATCAATCTTGAGTTAATTTTTATATATGGTTATAGAAATCCAATTTCATTCTTTTACACTACATGTGCTATCCAATTTTCCCAGCACTATTTATTGCATAGAGTTCCTTTCCCCATTGTATGTTTTTGTCTGTTTGGTTGAAGATCAGTTGGTTGTAGGTATTTGGTTTTATTTCTCGGTTCTCTATTCTATTCTACTTTTATAACTGTTCCATGCTGTTTTGATTACAATAGCCTCATAGTATAATTTGAAGTTGGGTAGTGTGATGCCTCCAGATTTACTCTTTTTTGCTTGACTATTTGGACTCTTTTTGGTCTCATATGAATTTTAAGATTGGTTTTTCTAATTCAATGAAAAATGACATTGGTATTTTAATAAGAGTTCCATTGAATCTGTAGATTGCTTTGGACAGTATAATCATTTTTACAATATTGATTCTTCTCATCCATGATTATGTTTTTCCATTTGCTTGTGTCGTCTATGATTTCTTTCATGAGTGTTTTGTAATTCTCCTTGTAGAGATTGCTTACCTCCTTGGTTAAGTATATTCCTATGTATTTTAGTTTTATTTTTTCAGCTATTGTAAATGGGATTGAGTTCTTGATTTGATTCTCAGCTTGGCCATCACTGGTGTATAGCGGTGCTGGTGATGTGTGAACACTGATTTTGTTACCTGATGCTACTAACTTCACTTATCAGAACTAGGAGTTTTTTTGAGGATTCCTTAGAATTTTCTGGGTATAAGATCATATCATTGGTAGAGGTAGTTTGAGTTTCTCTTTTGCAGTTTGGATGCCCTTTATTCCTTTCTTTTGCCTGATTGCTCTGACTAGGGCTTCTGGTACTACGTTGAATAGAAATGATGAAAAGTGGACATCCTTGTCTTGTTCCAATTCTTAGTGGGAAATGCTTTCAACTTTTCCCCATTCATTTTGCTGTTGGCTGTGAGTTTGTCATAGATGACTCTTACTATTTTGAGATATATTCACTTGATGCCTAGTTTGTTGAGGGATTTTTATCATAAAGGGATGCTGGATTTTATTAAATGCTTTTTCTGCGTCTATTAAAATTATTACATTTTTCATTTTTCATTCTGTTTATGTAGTGAATCACATTTATTGACTTATGTCTGTTTGTTGCTTCCATCTGCTTTCTAATTTTACTATAATAAACACGTATAATTTTGTTATCAGAAAAGTAAACATAAAAGTGAGTTTTCATTTAAAACCTTGGGCCCAGGTCTTCCTGCCTCCCAAGCCCATTCTCTTCCTGATAGCTGGGGCTTCCCTCCTCAAGCCTACTCTGCCAGATGAGGGGATATGGTCCACACGCCAGCTGCTGGTCTGGCCCACGGGACCCTCCATGGGCACTGTCTGAGCCTCCGCTATTGAGTTCTCCCCCATACACCCCTGGCCAACGTGGCTTGGACGTGGGATGCTAATAATTGGTGATGTTAATGACTGCTTCTGCCTGGAGGGCTTGCTGTAAGTCTGACAGGAGGAGCATGGGCTTGCACAAGAACAGAACTTATCTGACACTGAAGAGGACACATCAAGAACAGATGATCCAAGTCTAGCTCAGGGAGAAATCTACTTTAGAGCAGAATGAGGAAGGATGATGCAGCTGAGCTTAGACACAGCAGAAGGAAATCCACAGAAAAGGGAGGCCATGAGGGCACAGGCAAGGAAAGGGGCTGGGAGAGCATTAGCGGGGGCAGTCAAGGGCAGTGGTCAGGATGCTAGGATGCCAGAGTGAACAAGCACATCAGGATTTAACGCCATGAGGATCGTTAAGCTTCCTGTCATATGTCTCCAGGTGGTGCTCCAAATATCCTAAACCAGATGACAGCCCCCCTCCACCCTATGCTGTATAGGCACATCTACTCTCCTATAATCATTCCCACATAGCAATTTATCATTTTTATAGATTTTTCTTTATTTAATACACGTATAAGTGTGTCTTTTATTTTTAAAAATTTGCATTCCTTTAATTGCTTTGGAGGGTGTACATTTTTCTCTCTGTTGATTTACACTGCCAATAAACATGTAATCCTACCGTAAGCATGTTTTACTTCTGTAATCAACCAAAATAAAAAATTTAAAAAGGAATCACTGACTATGAATTAGACATGTAGATAGGCACCAGGGTTGCAGACATGGCCCACGTTCTTGCGCTAACTTGCACTGTGCAGTAACTTGCACTGTGGTTGGTGGCATTGGATGGGTGCATTAAAAAGATTAAAGCAATCTAAGGCAGCATTTATTAAACGTTGAGTAAGTGCTACAGAACCCAAGTGCTGAGGGAGTTTCATGCAGGGAGAGATCAAGAGTAACACAGAGGAGAATAGATCAATTTAGCACATTCATTTAAAAATTCACCCTTTGCATAAGGGGATGTGTTTTTCCTTGAGGGGAGTGGAGTTCCGATTGGCAGTTTGTTGTCAGGGAGCTTGAAGAAGAGATCTTGGGGAGGAGGGGCAGAGAGAACAAATGAAGAAACTGTCAAAATGGAAGGGGTTGGGCCCGCTGAGTATACCTGAGCTAGCTTAGATAGAGCCTACGCTTTTACAAGTGGTTTCAACAGGCGTGTTTGGTCTGGGTTCTTTAGGAGGTGCTGTAGGAGAATGAAGGCAGGGAGGAAGCTTCCAGCACCAAAATCCAAAGGGAGATGTATTGTACATACACAGTATTGTTTTACTGTCTTTCCATTTGGAGCATATCTTAAAAACCCCTTTCTCTGACAATGGTTCTAAAAGGGGGAAACGTCCTTTGCAACAGAATCACTCATTCTTTCATTCATCAACCACTGATTGTGTACTAAGTGTCAGATCTGATCTCTATCCTGCCTGGAATGACACTTGCTTCTCTTTTTTTTTTTTTTTTTTGAGACATAGTTTCACTCTTGTTGCCCAGTCTAGAGTGCAATGGTGTGATCTCGTCTCACTGCAATCTCTGCCTCCTGGGTTCAAGCGATTCTCCCGCCTCAGCCTCCTGAATAGCTGGAATTACAGGCACCTGCCACTACACCTGGCGAATTTGTGTGTGTATATATATATATATATATATTTTTTTTTTTTTAGTAGAGACAGGGTTTTACCATGTTGGTCAGGCTGGTCTCGAACTCCCAACCTCAGGTGATCTACCCACCTTGGCCTCCCAAAGTGCTGGGATTATGGGGATGAGCCACCACACCCGGCAACACTTGCTTCTCTCTTGAGACAAGCATGATGATAAACCGTGAACAAAAAAAAAGGGCAGTTTTATAAACACAAGTCTGCCAGGCTTTCAGCAATTCTGAATTTCCTGTTGCAAGTCAGGCTGGGGTTAATGGCTCTTTCGTGCAGCGGTAGAGATGACAGGGCTCTCCCACAGTGCTGAGCAGGCAGTTTGAAAGCCCCACTTCCTGTCTCTGCATGGGCAAGTGTCCACTGGAGGCCACTGAGAGGAAGGAGGGAAACCTCAGAAACTGGCCCCAAAGTCACAGCAGCACCGGCAAGCCTGCCCAGCTGCTTCACCCTAGAAAGCCCAGGCAGAGGAGAGAAAGGTGAAGTGCTGAAAAAGAATAAAAAGAAGGGGATCATGAAAAAGAACAAGAGCAGGAAGCAGGGAAGGGAAGGGAGGGAGAGCGTGGGGAAGGGAGGGAGAGCGCGGGGAAGGGAGGGAGAGCGCGGGAAAGAGCCAGTGTCAAGGAGGAGAAAAGATGGGTGATGGAAAGGAGCTTCCAGGAATTGGGACGCAGTCCTGTCTTGTTGCAAGAGAAGGAAACCCTGAAGGAGAACAAGAAGGAAAAAGAAAACAACAGGTCTGTCCGAGCGGGCAGCGTCCACTTTCTCATTCTACAGATGAGGAAACAGAGGCACAGAGAGAAAGTGACTTGCCCAAGTGGGCAGATTCTTGAAAGGACCATCTGTACTCTCTCCCCTAACCATTCTTACCTTCTCTTTCCTCATGAGTCAGTCCTGAAGTTCCACACAGATAGGCCTGGGCAAGCATCAAACACCCTGGGGGCCTGGGTGTGGTTTGCTTTTAAACATCAGGTCAGGGAAAGGAAGGTCTTTAAGTTGTCAGCTCTAAGCTTGGTAATCCCCCTCAGAGCTATGGCTGCAGTATCTGGGGTAGCAGTTGCATCTCTGGGCAAATACCCTGGAGAATGCAACGATGGTTGTCTGAGCTGGAGACAGAGTGACAGCATACTTGCATGCAGAGCAGGGGGCTCCTGCAGCTGTACAGGTAGGTGTTGAAATTCTCCACCAACGCCTCCTCTTTGCCCCCAGCACCATGAAGATAGCCCTCATTGAAGATATGCAAGTCTGTTCTCCAAACTCTCTAACATTCTCATGTGAGCCTTAATAGATTCAGCTCAATTACTGCCTCCTCCAGGAAGTCCTCCTTGTCTGCCCACCATGCCTGCTCACCCATAGTTTTAACTCTGTATCTTTCTTTCTTTTTTCTGGTGGTGGGGGTTGGGGATGGAGTATCACACTGTCGCCAGGCTAGAGTACAATGGCACCATCTTGGCTCACTGCAACCTCCGACTCCCTGGTTCAAGCCATTCTCCTGCCTCAGCCTCCTGAGTAGCTGAGATTACAGGCATGCACCACCATGCCCAGCTAATTTTTATATTTTTAGTAGAGATGGGGTTTCACCATGTTGGCCAGGATCGTCTCTATCTCCTGACCTGGTGATCCGCCCACCCTGGCCTCCCAAAGTGCTGAGATTACAGGAGTGAGCCACCGAGCCTGGCCACTCTGTACCTTTCTAATATGCCTTAGTCCACTCTGTCAGGAGTCTGCTTCCTTTTCCTAGACTAGGAGTCGCCTGAGGCCAGGAGGACCAGTCTTGTTCATATCTGTACCCTGCAAACCTGTCAATGCCCAAACCTGTTCAATGCCTTGGAGTGTGGAACCAGCCGAAGGTAGAGAGAGGAAGGATTGGTGCCGGAAGTGGAAGGTTATTCTAAGAATGGGTGTGGCAGAAAACACAATTATAGCTCAGGGAGTGGAGTGTCCAGGAGTGGGAGGAGAGGAACTGGGAGAAAGAGCAGAGAGTGAGAGTGAGAGCACGCATGAAGAAAGGGGAAGAGTCGGGGATCCACCAAAGTGCATGCTCCCTTTTCAGCCCTGCCAGGACGTGCAGGGCGGCTGCTGTGGACATGTCAAGGCTCAGCCTCAGACACATCTTGTTCCTCGACTTTTGTCTCTCATTTGAAAGCTAGGTCATTTAAAAAGTACTTTTGTTTTCTTTCCACCGATACTCTGATTTCTGACATTTGCCAAAAAGAGGCCAAAACCCTGGCACACCGCCCTACCAAGATTAAAATAAATATTATCCATTGAAACTGCTAATTTTTTTCCTTAACAGTTGTGTGTAGAATTAAAAAGTCTCATGATTGCTCTGGCTCTAACATCATTTTTGGCTCTTTCGAGATAAAATTTGCAATTGGATGCAAAAATAGCCATGACGCATATGTGTCTGTATGTGTGTGGTAAGGAGGTTTTTTATCATCACATCTTCTTTTGCCCTGCCTTTCTTCCTTTCTTCCTTTCTGTCCTTTTCATTTGTGGGCTTTTGGCGACCACAGCATGGATCTGGTGCCTAGGAGTGTCTTTTGTAGGATCGAATCGCTGGCTTCTCTTGGCCCTGTGATAGGACCCTGGGCTAGCTTATTGGGAAAATGTTGCTGTAATCCCTGCCTAGACGTGCTTGTGACATAAGCTGCCATCTCCTCTTCCCTTGGCTTCATCCCCACCTAGAAACCTGAAAGGACATTTTCCTTGACATTTCATAAAGTATCAGTGACTCCTCATTTAGCAAAACGTATCCCAGGGAAGTTTAAAAGTAAAAAAAAGCCATCACCTCTTCTTCTCAGGGTCCTACAGAAAGTACGTAGCATCTCAGCAGCCTGACGCCATCCAGACCGGTAATCTGGCCCAACCAGCTCTGCCATCCCACCCAGGAGCAAAGAAAAACTCACTTCAACCCCCTAAGATTCCATCTCCAACCTGACCAGTCAGCACTCCCCACTTCCCGAGCCCCTTTTCGCAAAATTATCTGTAAAAACTCAGATCACCAAATGCTCGGGAAACTGATTGGAGTAATAATGAAACTCTGGGCTTCTGCACAGCTGACTGCGTGAATTACTCCTTTTCCATTGCAATTCTCTTGTCTTGATAATTCGGTTCTGTCTAGGCAGCGGGCAAGGTGAACCCATTGGGCGGTTACAAACTCATCCTCTGTGGAAGAGTAGGCTTTCATGGAGAAATCGGTTTTAAATTAGAAAATTTTATTGTATGGTCAACTAGTCCCAGTGTCTGTCTGTGCAACAAAGGGCCTCTGCATGGTGGAGTGATTACAAGTTGGAGCTCTAGAGTCAGCTTGCCTAGGTTTCCATTCCAGCCCAGTCACTGATTATCTGTGTGTTCCTGAGCAAGCTCCTTAATCAATTGAGGCCTTATCCTTCTGTTTATAAAATGAAGAGAATAATAACCTTCACAGTAACCTCATCATAAGGTTGTTGTAAAGATGGATCGGATAATACATATGTAGAGTGCTTATAACAGTGCCTGGCACGTAAAAATGCTCAAAAATATTAAGTGTTATTAATAATAAACTGACATATATTTATTGAACGAGTAGTGGGTAAATGGGTGTTCTCTTTATTAAGCTTTAAACTGTGCATAGATCATATACATTCTTTTTATGCATATGATACATTGCACACGCATGAAATACATGCATTAAAAATAAATGAGCATTTACGAGATTTCGTTTAGCAGTCACATGTCCCAGGATTGCAAGCCAGAAATAAAGTAAAATATTCCAACCCATTATTGGATCCACGTACCAAGCAATGGAACTACCCACAGGTTCTGATTCTTGGTTAAAAAATATGATTATTATGGGAATAATACTGGTCCCCAAGAGTTAATATCTGAGCACGTTTCTCTTTTTTCCTGTCTTCTTGGAAGATCAGCAGGTTCTAGATTCAATGGAGTCACTAGGATTGAGCCACCAGTATTTGCCAGTCCTCTCCAGGATGGCCACCTGGTGGTGGGCACTAGAGCAGTCTCAGATGAGGACTGATTGACTTTTGAGTGAACTCACACTGCCGAAGTCCCTCCCTCACCTTGCAAACTTCAAAGCGAAGCTTTCAAAGCACCCCTTTCTTTCTTGGCTCTCAATTCTCTGCCTAGAAAGGAGGCGTTGGCAAGGATATTTGTTCAGTTCTGAGCATCAGTCAATGGTACCCAGATCTTGCTGAACAGAAGAGACACAGCTTTGTTTCTCTGATGCAGTTGGTAGTGCTTATTGCTTATTGCTCTCAGGGGCTTCTGCAGCAGCAGTAGGGCCCTTCCCCTGCCCTGCCGCACTGAGCGGAGCATCCTCAGAGTCATGGTTGGAATCTGTTTTTATGCTAGTCCTTGTCCTTGTGCTAGCTGTTGCATTGCAGTGATATGTGTATCTGTTTATCTTCTCCACTAGCCTCTAAGAAGCCAAGTTTCTTTCTTTTTTTTTTTTAAGATGGAGTTTTACTCTTGTTGCCCAGACTGGAGTGCAGTGGTGCAATCTTGGCTCACCGCAACCTCCGCCTCCTGGGTTCAAGCGATTTTCCTGTCTCAGCCTCCCGAGTAGCTGAGATTATAGGCATGCGCCACCATGCTCAGCTGATGTTGTATTTTTAGTAGAGACGAGGTTTCTCCATGTTGGTCAGGCTGGTCTCAAACTCCCGACTTGGCCTCTCATAGTGCTGGGATTACAGGTGTGAGCCACCATGCCTGACTAAACCTGGGTTTCTTAAAGGAGAAAAACCTGATCTTGTTTATCTTGGAGTCCCCACAGTGACATTGCTCAGTCAGTTTGCTCAGTGTATGAATGAATAAACGGGAACCATCATGAAAAAGCCAAAAGGAAAGTAGAAAGATTGGCTCATAAATTCTTCTAAGTAAACATTGTTTTCCTCTTACGCTCCATTTCAAAATAGGTAAAATATTTTTTAAAATCCTATCAGGATATTCTAATGCACTGAATTGACAGAATAGAGATTTTTAAATGTGGTGTCATTTGGCCAGCCATTTGTGAGAATTTGTAAATGTTTCAGTGGGTTGAAAACACTATAAAAGCAAGGACTGTGTTCATACCCAACAGCTCGCACTTAGTACGAACGCTAAATGAAACATTCTCTTCTCTTTCAAGAGTCAGTCCAACCAGTGACCCTGACAAGAAGGAAGGCACATTTAACTCAATTTAATGAACTCTCATAGAGCATCTCCTTCTCCAAGTGCTTTGCCAAGGATGGGGTAAAAATGTGACTAAGTCTTGGGTTCTGTCCTTCAGGAGTTTTCAATCTTTGGAGGCAGATACATTTGCACCCAGCTATTATCCAAGGCAGGGTGTGATAAGTACTATAATAGCAGTAAAAGCGCTAAGTGAGCCAGGGGAGGAGGAGCTCATTAAAGCTTACAGGGCCTGGGAGGCCTTTGGCAGAGTGAACTCCCGGGGGACAGCTAGGCTTCTGGCTGCTGGAATTGGGAAGAGGATCACTTTAAGTGGCTACAACTCTGGGTGCGCAGGACGAGAGGGTGAGGGCCAAGATGGGAAATGGTGGCAGTCATCCACCACACTGGCGCCCACTCGCCCTTGCCTGGCATTCCCATTATTGTGTAGTGTCTGCAACATTGCATCAGGGCTGGTCTGTGTGACCAATTGCATATGGTGGGAATGATGGTGTGTGACTTCTAAGACGAGTTCATAGAATATGTGGTCACTTCCCTTACTGTCTCTTTTTGGCGGGGTGCAGGGAGAACGGAATTTTGCCCTTGTTGCCCAGGCTGGAGTGCAATGGTGCCAGCTCTGCTCACTACAACCTCTGCCTCCCAGGTTCAAGTGATTCTTCTGCCTCAGCCTCCCAAGTAGCTGGGAATACAGGTGCAAGCCACCACACCCAGCTAAATTTTTTACATTTTTAGTAGAGACAGGATTTCACCATGTTGCCCAGGCTGGTCTCAAACTCCTGAACTTGTGATCCTCCTGCCTCAGCCTCCCAAAGTGCTGGGATTAGAGGCGTGAGCCACAGCACCCGGCAGCCAGTGGTTTCTTATATATACAGATAGAATTTATTTTCCTGTACTGACTGTATCAAAAAAGAAAAATCCAAGACAAGTTAAATATAACTGCATTTAATTATCCAGAAAAAAACATTCATGTACACGGGAGACAGCCCAGACTGAACATGGTTTAGAATGCACGACCCAGCAACTTGTGCAGGCTGTATTTATAGCTACAGAAGAGGAAATGACATACAGAAATGACCTGATTGGTTGCATTTGGTGTTTGCCTTGGGTCCTGTTTTGGCATCTTTCAGCCTCTGGCTGGCTGGACATTCAGCTGCTATGATTGGCTGAGACTCACCTGCTTGTTACAAGCCCATCCATCCTCTTTAGGTTAGTATACAATTTGCTTACACATTAATTTTTTATTAATTTGAACAATGTATCTGGGGATTCCTTCAAGCCTCCCTTCCTCCTTCCTTCCTCCCTCTCTCCTCCCTCCCTCCCTCCCTTCCTCCTCCTTCCCTCTCTCCTTCCTCCTTCCCTTCCTGCTCCCTCTATCCTTCCTTCCTCCATCCATCCATCCCTGCCTCCTTTCCTTCCTCTCTACTTTCCTTCCTCTCTACTTTCCTTCCTCTCTCGATTCCTAGACTCTTTCTTGACAGTCTTGCTCTGTCACCCAGAGTGACAGTGGTACGATCATGGCTCGCTACAGTCTAAACCTCCCGGGCTAAGCAATCTTCTTGCTTCAGCCTCCTGAGTAGCTGGGACTACCAGTGTGCATCACTACATCTGGCTAATTTTTAAAAATTTTTTGTAGAGACAAGGTCTCACTATGTTGCCCAGTCTGGTCTGAAACCCCTGGCCTCAAGTGATCCTCCTGTCTTGGTTTCCCAAAGTGCTGGGATTATAGGCCTGAGCCACTGCGCTCAGCATCCTTTGGATGTTGTACATTCAAATTCTAACCTTCTGAAATTAATGATAATTTAGTTCATTTTGAAATCTTTATACCTTTTTTCTTTTTTGAGACCGAGTTTTACTCTTGTTGCCCAGGCTGGAGTGCAATGGCGCGATCTCAGCTCACTGCAACCTCCACCTCCTGGGTTCAAGCGATTCTCCTGCCTCAGCCTCCCGAGTAGCTGGGACTACAGGCGCACGCCACCTCACCCGGCTAACCGTTTCTTTCTTTTTCTTGCCTTCTTGCAATAGCTAGGTCCTAGAGTACAACACTGGGTAGAAATGAGGGCACAGGAATCTTTGTCTCTTTACTGGTAATAGGAGAAAGCTTTTCATTTTCAGTATTCATTTTAGTATTTCCTGTAGGAGTCTCATAGATACAGATGGTCTCTGGCTTATGATTGTTTGACTTACGATTTTTTGACTTTACAGTGGTGCAAAAGCAATACGCATTCAGTAGGAACCTACTTCAAGTACTCATCCAACCATTCTGCTTTTCACTTTCAGTGATGGTGAAAAAAATACAATATTCAATAAATTACATGAGATAGTCAATATTTTATTATAAAATGGGCTTTATGCTAGATATTTTACCCAACTATAGGCTAAGGCTAAGTGTTTCAAGATGTGTAAGATGGGCTAGGCTAAGCCATGTTTGGTAGTTTAGATGTACTGAATGCATTTTCAACTTATTTTTGGCATTTTCCAATTATAATGGGTTTTTTGAGACATAATTTCATCTTAAATGGAGGAGCATCTGTATGCATTTAATTTTACTATAGTATACACCACTATCTGTCATTACTAGGTATATAGTTAAGTTTACTTACAGTATGTTCCAGTATCTGGTAAGATGTAGTAGACTGCAATAGCATCTGGTTAGGTGTGGAGGTGTGTGCCTGTAATCTGAGCTACTTTGGATGCTGAGGCAGGAGAATCACTTCAGCCGGGGGAGGTCAAGGCTGCAATGAGCAGTGATTACACCACTGCACTTCAGCCTGGGCCACAGAGCAAGACCTTGTCTCAAAATAATAGTAAGAATAGGCTGGGCACAGTGGCTCATGCCTGTAATCCTAGCATTTCAGGAGGCTAAGGCAGACAGATCACTTCAGGTCAGGAGTTCAAGACCAGCCTGGTTAACATGGCGAAACCCCATCTCTACTAAAAATACAAAAATTAGCCAGGTGTGGTGGTGGGTGCCTGTAATCCCAGCTACTCGGGAGTCTGAGGCAGGAGAATCGCTTGAACTCAGGAGGCAGAGGTTGCAGTGAGTTGAGAGCATTGCGCCATTGCACCCCACCCTGGGCAACAGAGTGAGATTCTATCTCAAAATAACAGTAACAATAATAATAATGTCCTCCAGGGAACCGTCTTCTCATGTCCACACGGGCCCTGGGCTTGGCCAGATGTGTTTTGGCCACCTGGCCATTGGCACATGTGAGCTGAGCAGAGGAAAGTGTAAAAAGAACTCGTGTATTGGTGCCGCTGGAAGGTCTCCTGCCTGGGCTGGCCTTCTGGAGGACGACAGAGCAGAGATGAGTCAGTCATCCCTGCTGAGACCCAAACACTTGAGTGAGCTCAGCTGATGCCTCATCACACAGAGCACGCTGACCCCAGCTGAAATGCCAAGCACAGGATCAGCAGTAAATACAAGGCTACCTTTTGATTCTACTAAGTTTGGGAAAGTTTGTCATACAGCAAAAGGTAACTGAGAGAGAGGTGGGTTGCTTCCTTAATGCTTTTCTCTTACTTATTTACAGGCTAGGCTTCCTCATGTATTTCTCTATATTTTTATTTTATTTTTTATCTTTATTTATTTTTTGAGATGGCGTCTCGCTCTGTTGTCCAGGCTGGAATGCAGTGGCACAATCTCAGTTCATTGCAACCTCCGCCTCCTGGGTTCAGGCGATTCTCCTGCCTCAGCTTCCCAAGTAGCTGGGATTACAGGCACATGCCACCACAACCAGCTAATTTTTGTCTTTTTAGTAGAGATGGGGTTTCACTATGTTGGCCAGGCTGGTCTCGAACTCCTGACCTCAGGCAATCCACCCACCTCAGCCTCCCAAAGTGCCTGGATTACAGGTGTGAGCCACCATGCCCGGCCTAAACCTCTTTTTCTTTATAAATTACCCAGTCTTGGGTATGTCTTTATTAGCAGCGTGAGAATAGACTAATACCCTCTGGAAGATATTATCTTACTCCAGAAAGTATTTTGGATCTTTGCCAATCTGACCTGTGGCAAACAGCATTCCAGCACACCTTTAATTCCTACTGCTCTTGTTCTGATTGGGGCTGAGCATCTGTTCACCTGTACAGGAGTATTTGTATATTCTTTGCTCTGAACTGTGTTTATATTCTATGCTCACTTTTTTTTAAGAGATGAGGTCTCACTCTGTTGTCCAGGCTGGAGTGCAGTGGTGCAATCATAGCTCACTGCAGCCTCCAACTCCTGGGCTCAAGGGATTCACTCACCCCAGACTCCTGAGTAGCTGGGATGACAGGTGGGTGCCACCATGTCCAGACCACTTTTCTTTGTTGTCTAGATTTCACTTGCAGAATATCTGTATATTAAAGATTTAACCTTTGTGTGGGATACAGCCAGGAAAAACTTTTTTCCCCATTAGTCTTTTGACTTTGACATGCATAAACTTTAAATTCTCAGGTGGTCTTATCAAGTCCCATTTTCTTTTACCTGGGTAGTAACCTAATGAGATTTTATACTTCCAACCTTCCTGTCACCTCCTCCAAATCTGTTACTAACAGTGATTCTTCGTGGTTGCGGTGACTCATGCCTATAATCCCAACACTTTGGAAGGCCAAGGTAGGAGGATCATTTACGGCCAGGAGTCAGAGACCAGCCTAGGTAATACGGCAATATCCCGTCTCTACAAAATGACAAAAAAAAAAGAAAAAAAATTAGCTTGGTGTAGCGGCACACTCCTGTACAAGTCTCATCTATATGGGAGGCTGGGGCGAGAGGATCACTTGAGTACAATAGTTTGAGGTTACAGTGAGCCATAATCACGCCACTGTCCTCCAGCCTGCCTTTGTCCCAGCCATTCCTTTCCTGGAATTCTCTTCCACTCTTCTTTTTTGGTGCCTTAAGACGCCCCTCATCCTAGTGAGCAGCGCCCCCATGTCATTCCCAGCTTTTTCCAACAGCATTTCAGCCTTTGCTGTTTACCTTTGCGCATCCGCATTTGCGGATTCATCTGCGGATTCCCCTCCACCACCACTATCCGTCACCCAGGAGGTTTCACTTGCACTTGGTTCTCAGCTGCAGCCACTCCTGCCGAGCCTATGGCGGGCGCTCAAAGAATATTACTGAAGTCAGTGATTGCAGGCTTTTGTATCCTATTTAAAATCTTTTGTACTAAGAGATTTAAAACACGTGTCCCTGCTTTCTACTTTCACGTTGCAGTCTAAGTGTCAATCTGGGAAGCCCCTAGAGATGTCCCGGTTTCTGGAGAGGCTTGGATGGACCCCGGAGCCCAGGCTGCCCGGGAACTGCCGTGCCCGGCTCCTCCCCAACCCGGAACGCATCCCTCCGCGGGGAAGTTGAGCCAGGCGGAAGCGAAGGAGGATCATCCCCTACCCTGCTGCTCTGCTACGCTCGCCCGAGGGACGCACGTGAGCCCCAAGCGCAGGCGCGCTCAGGGCCAGACGCGCGGAGGCTTGGGAGCTGGCGGGGCGGGGCCGGACTGGGCGCCGGGAGACCTGGGAGCAGGCGGGGCGTGGGCGTGGCGGGGACGGGCGCGGGGGCCCCAACGGTTGATGCCTCCGCGCGGGAACACGCGCCGCAGAGGCCCCGCCCGCGCGGGTTTGAACCAGAATCCCCGCCCCTGACCCGCGAATGACCAATCAGCAAGCGCGGCGCGCGGCCAGCGCAGCGTCGACCCTTTGTGGGCGCTGAGTGGCGGTCGCATGCTCCGCCCCGCGCCGGCGGGCGCTCCTCCCTCAACGGCGGGAAGCTGGCGGCAGCGGCGGTGGCGGCGGCTGAGCGGAGGACCGGAGGACCCGGCGGGCGGCCTCGCGGGTCAGGTGAGCGGGCCTGGCGGACGGCGAGGGTGGCTACGGCGGCGCGCGCCTTTGTGCTGCAGGGCGCGGAGGAGCCCAGGGGCGGCGCGCGGAGTCCACGGCTCCTGGCTCTGGATCGGGGCGGAGGCGTTGCCCGGGACTCCCGCTGGGGCCGCCGCGGGCGCCCTCGCCGCCCTCCTGGGCGCTGCGTTCCCCTCGGGGTGGCCGCTGCTGAGGGGGCCCGCGGAGCCGACGGGCCCGCGCCGCTGTTGCGTTCCATGCGGAGCTCGGGGCTGGGACTTCGCCGAGGCCTCCGGGCGGCCCCACGCGGAGAGCCGCTTCGCGAGGGCCCGGCCGGGGCTCCCAGCGGTGTTTCCCGCGCCTCGGCTCTAGTTGGCCGCGGAGGGAGCGACGGGGGCCCCGCCACGGCCGCCCCCGCCCTGCCCCGGGCCAGCCCCGGTAGCCCGGCCCGGGCGCGCCTCAGCCCGCCCAGGTGGAGTCCGGCTGCGGAGGGGGCCGAGGACGCGGGAGGAGGCCCAGACCCCGGCGGGTCGGCCAGCGCCGTCTTCCCGGGGCTCCACGTTCTCAAACGCTTCTCGCCGCGCAGACAGGATCGTCGTGACGAAGGCTTCGACAGCTTGCTGGAATGGAGGGTCTCCCCTGCCCCTCCTCTCCTGTGGCCTCCGTGTGCGACGCACGAGACGGCGGGACCCAGATAACCGTTCTCTCGAAGGAACGTTTCATACGCTTTCTACGTACGGCCACTCTGTTTTCAAGTGTCGCCACGTTTTACCATGAGAGTGGAAGTCCACAATACAGTGAAGTTACCGCCTTTGTCTTGGAAAAGGGGCTAGGAAGTTTCCCGCAACTTGCCATTGGAACATGTTTTCAGGAAAAAGAAAGGGTGTGTATCGTTCCAGGTAACGAAAGTACCTGAAATTGGCCGGGCGTGGTGGCTCACACCTGTAATCCCAGCACTTTGGGAGGCCGAGGCAGGTTGACCATGAGGTCAGGAGTTCGATACCAGCTGGCCAACGCGGTGAAACCCCGTCTCTACTAAAAATCCAAAAATTAGCCGGGATGGTGGCGCATGCCTGTAATCGTAATCCGAGCTACTCGGGAGGCTGAGGCAGGAGTATCGCTTGAACCCGATAGCTGGAAATTGCAATGATCAGGGATCCCACCATTGCACTCCAGCCTGGGCGTTAGACTCCATCTCAGAAAAACAAAATACCTGAAATTAACATAGCAGTCATTGTTCATGAACAGCCTCCGGCAGACTGTAGTGGAAGGAGGAGCTCCCATGCAGTAGCTCTGAATACTGCAGACCTTGTTCCTGTTCTCCCTGTTTTTCCGATGAAATATTTCAAAGCCTATCTGATGTGTGATAGAAATTGAAATTGTTGATTTGCTTAAAAACCCGAAACTTCGAAGTGGCTGCAGGTCCAGCTGTGAAGGCGACAGGTTAGGTCAGAGTTGAGTCTGTCCCCAACTGTCCCAGCCCTACTGATCAGATTCTGGGAATCTGCATTTTCAGCCGTCCTGTTGGGATTGCTGAGCCCTGAAGGGGTGGCCACTGCTGCTGTAGTGAGGGGCGGGTCCCTGAACTGTACTGTGCTGCTCCTGGCCTCTGCCCGGGTGGGCTTAGGTTGCTGTCCATAGTGGCCTGTTGGCCGTTCACCTGCCGCGTCAGACGTGTCCTCAGTCCATCTGGCCCTCTTTGTTTTCTCTGGTTGGTGCTTGGTTTAGAAGCCTAAGGGTAGTGCTGGGAGTTGACTGAGGGGGAACCCTGACTGCCTTGGCTGTCCCATTGACACCCTGAGGAGTTGCTGGGATTTTAGATATTTATCTAGATGTGTAGAAAGACCTTCAGAATTGAGTGGGGCCGGGCACGGTGGCTCACTCCTGTAATCCCAGCACTTTCGGAGGCCGAGGCAGGAGGATTGCCTGAGGTCAGGAGTTTGACACCACTTTGGCCAACATGATGAAACCCTGTCTCTATTAAAAATATAAAAATTAGCCGGGTTTGGTGGCACATGCCTGTAATCCTAGCTACTCGAGATGCTAAGGCAAGAGAATTACTTGAACCTGGAGGTGGAGGTTGCAGTGAGCTGAGATATGCATCACTGCACTCCAGCCTGGGGGATTGAGCAAGACTCCATCTTTAAAAGAAAAAAAAAAAGGTTGAACAGGAAGCTAGGCTCCGCAGTCCCACTGGTGTAGGGCCTGTCATCATTGTGTGTTAGAAGGAGTTAAGCAGCCTCAGGCCGGAGTCACACAGGAGGCCCTCAGGGAGCTGAGCCCAGCCCAGGCATCCCTCAGGGCTGGTCAGGACCCTGTTCCTGCTGACTGTCACAAACAGATAGAATGCGATTCAGGGAGATCCTCACGGGCCAGCTTCCTTGAGCCCAGCCTTATCCTCTTCACGCCTAAACACATTTTCTGGGTGACAGCCCTTTGGGGTCACATGATTGTAAAAAAAATAACTCAGCTTTACTCCTTTTTGTATTAATAGTAATAAACCTGTAGGCGTTTTAAAATATTGGGTACAACACAAAATTAGCAGCTGCTGGAGATTTGGAACATTTGACAGGAATGATTTGAAGTGACAGAACAAGGACATTCTCATGGCACCAGAATGGGATCTCTGTATGGCGTATGATGCAGTAGAGGGTGATAGGGATTCTCTAGCCCCTCGTAAGACTCGTGTCCATCTATGCAGGTTTCTGGGTTACATGAGTCCTACAAGGGGTGAGAGAATCCCCATCATCCTGGAGGATTCCCTCTGGCCCCTTGTAGCATTTCCCACCCTGCTGGTGGTGACCCTTCTGCGCTTTCACAACTTAGACTAGCTTGGCCTGTCCTGAAGATTCAGATCAGTAGAATCCTACAATACATATTTTTGTGTGTGTCTTGCTGCTTTCATTCAGCATAATGTTTTGAAATTCATCCCTGTTGCATAAATCATTGAGGTTTGTTGCTGAGTTGCATTCCATTGTCAGAATAGACCACATTGCATGCATTCAACTTGTTTTAAGTCTTTTTTTCTTTTTTGAGACAGTCTCACTCTGTGGCCCAAGCTGGAGTGAAGTGGCGTGATTTCGGCTCACTGCAACCTCCGCCTCCCGGGTTCAAGTGATTTTCCTGTCTCAGCTTCCTGAGTAGCTGGGACTACAGGTGTATGCTCACACACTCTGCTAATTTTTTTTATTTTAGAGATGACGTTTTGCCATGTTGGTCAGACTAATCTGAAACTTCTGACCTCAGGTCTCAGGTGATCCGCCCACCTGGGCCTCCCAAAGTGCTGGGATTACAGGCTAGAGCCACCACGCCTGGCCATCGTTTAAGTCTTTTTTTTTTTTTGAGACAGCTCACTGCAGCCTCTGCCTCCGGGGTTCAAGTGATTCTCTTACCTCAGGCTCCCAAGTAGCTGGGACTACATGCCTGGCCAATTTTTTATATTTTTAGGAGAGATGGGATTTCACCATGTTGGCCCGGATGGTCTTGATCTCCTGACCTTGTGATCTGTCTGTCTCGGCCTCCCATCTAAAGTGCTGGGATTACAGGTGTGAGCCACCGCGCCTGGCCTGTTTAAGTCTTAAAAGAATGCTTGTGGCCATGTGTGGTGGCTCACACCTGTAATCCCAGCACTTTGAGAGGCTGAGGTAGGTGGATCACTTGAGGTCAGGAGTTTGAGACCAGCGTGGCCAACATGTCGAAACCTTGTCTTTACTAAAAATACAGAAATTGGCCGGGCATGGTGGCACGTGCCTGTAGTCCCAGCTACTCAGGAAGCTGAGGAGGAGAACTGCTTCAACTGGGGAGGTGGAGTTTGCAGTGACCTGAGATTGCACCACTGCACTCCAGCCTGGGCAACAGAGTGAGACGCCGTCTCAAAAAAATAAAAGAATGCTTACAACTGAGAGTGATGAAACTAGGCTAAGAGGCTCCCCTAGCCAGGAGCCCCTCTGGAGGCTCCCATCTGCTGGTCCTACCATGGAATAGACAGAAAAAAGGTTTCCCCGTTCTCTGAATTTCCTTTCAGTATCGTAGATCTCATTGCCTGTGCATTTAATGCGCCTAAATTTTATAAAACTAAGTGACCTCTTGGGCATTTATCCCAGCGAAATGAAAAACTGATGTTCATGCGCAAACATGTTCCAGAAAGTGCATAGCAGCTTTGTGTGTAATAACTCCAAACTGGAAACAAGGAGGAAGTCCCTGTTACCTGGGGTATGTGGACACACACTGCTGCATCTGTGCCTCCAAATCCTACTCAGCAATAGAATGGAATGAACTCTTGACACACAAGACAATTTGCAAGGACCTCAAGACGATTATGCTGAGGGAGAAAAGTCAACCCCAGAAGGGTGCTTGCTGTGGGATCCCATTTATGCCACGTTGTCTTGCTTGACCCAGAGCTGAGGGGTGGTATGGCCAGAAAAGGATCTACACAAGGAGGCCAGGGTGTCTGGTCCTGGCAGAAGAGCAGCCGTGGAACCGGATAGGAACAGAGAGGTGAGGCTCAATGGAGGAGGGAAGGAGTGCTTAGCTGTGGGGCTCAGATGCTCCGCAAAGCAAGAGGAGGCTTCACCAGCAAATGTGCAGAAATTAGTGTCTGAGGAAGTTAGTGGAGCGTTCTACGCAGGTTGGCAGTGTCTATCAGGCCCCTTAAAAATGTACCTGCACTTCACCCTAGTAACTAAAGAATTGAGGCTAAGGAAGCCAAATGCTGGAAGTGCCAAAGCACCTAAAGTTAGAAACTGGTATCGTTTGTGATTGGGAAAATTGGCAGTAGTGTAAAACCTCCCTCCCGTATGCAGAGAGGAAAGTGCTGGGAGAAATGGCTGGGAAGGCGGAACCCAGATGGTGACTGTTTTTTGAGTGGATAGGATCCTGGGAGAGAATTTGTTTTGTGGTTTTTGATACTCTTCCAGATTGTTTGCAGTGAGCTGTGGAAATAAGCAACCAGGGGAAGAACAGGCAGAGGCTGTTTATCCAGAGCTTGCCCTAGCAAGGGTGTGGCCCTCCTACCTTGTGATTGGCAGAGACTCGCAGGCAGGGGAGGGGACATGAGAGCTTTACAGTGGAAACCAGGGAAGCTCAGGATGGCTGATGGAGGCTGCTGACCTGGGGGCCTGGGGTGGCCAGTTAGAAGTGGGGTTCCTGCCTGGGCGTGGTGGCTCAGGCCTGTAAGCCCAGCACTTGGGGAGGCCAAGGTGAGTGGATCACCCAGGGTCAGGAGTTTGAGACCAGCCTGACCAACATGGTGAAACCCTGTCTCTACTGAAAATACAAAAATTAGCTGGGCCTGGTGGTGCATGCTTATAATCCCAGCTACTCAAGAGGCTGAGGCAAGAGAATCCCTTGAACCTGGAAGGCGGAGGTGGCAGTGAGCTGAGATCATGCCACTTCACTCCAGCCTGGGTGACAGTGAGACCCTGTCTCAAAAAAAAAAAAAGTGGGGCTCCTGTGAGAGGGCTGAGGGCTTTCTCTGGTGGTCCTAAATTGGAAGCAGGGACACACACTGGAGAGGTTACAGTTTCTAATCGTGTCCTGGCCATTTGGGGCTGCTTGCTATGGAAATTATTGTTTAGCTTCCTGGATTGTTCCTAGAGAAAGCAGCCAGCTTCCTGCAAGTCTGACTTAGAGCAGCCTGGCTTCCTGGCTGGTTACTGTAGGAAGAGGGTTGGTTTCGGACTGATTGCTGCAGATGATGGGTGAGAGTTCCGTTTTTGTATGTAGTTCTGCCATTGTTGGTATATTCCCTTGCTCAGAGCAGATGTTATTAGGGTAATTTCTGGCGGTCATGTATTCCTAATGCTGCCCTCAGGACTGCTGACAGCAGCAGGCCAAGAACTTAATTCATCTCCTTATAAGATTCCCAGTGGGAGGCTTCTAGGATCCATATCTGGCTTTCAGAAAGGGGTGGAGGGTCTGTCATGGGGTTTGGACTCATGACTTGGCATTTCTAAGTACCCTCAGAGGAAAGGAAAGTGGGGCCTGTAGTGTACTGGGAGCTTTGGGCAGCTGCTGGAGCTGCTTCCCAGTGTGGCTGTGGGTCTTCTTGGCCTGTCCCATTGGTATTCTCGTCTTTCTGTGAGTTGCCCTCATTGTCCTGGTCAGCCATGCTGACCTCCTGTAGACCCCACATCCTGGGGGTTGTGCTGCTGGATTTCCAGAGTCGGGAGGCAGCCAGGGGTTCTTGTGTCTGTCAAGCTTGGGCTTCACACATACTGTTCAGGAGGATTTGGTTTGGGTCCACAGAGGAACCTGTGGGAGTTAATTTCCCCTAACACAGGGTGTCCCTTTGTAGTTGACTTAGTCTTATGATAATTATCAATATACTTAGCAATTTCAAGCCAGTGATTTAAAGAATTGTAATGAAAACCTCTGAAAAGTTAAATTTGTGGCTGACACAAAGAACGTGAATATTTACCACAAGTACTTGAAATGTTTAAATGTATTTTGGTGGTCAACTCTCCTTCATTTAGAATTAGTTGAGGAGCTGGTGTGTGTAGGTGTGAGAGGTCTTGCACAGCCTGAGGGTGTATCTGTGGGGACACTTGCATGCTGCTCTGGGGAAATAAGCTATGGTCACATAAGTTTTCATTTTAATTTTGAAAGAATTGTAGAACCAGGGGAGGTTGCAGACCATTGTTCAGGAGGTCCCCTGTGCCCTTCAGTGTTCAGGAGGTCCTGTGTGCCCTTTTTCTGCTCCCCAGGGTTGGCATCCTTGTAGGATGCACAGCCAGGCCCCAGGTCCATGTAATCACACGGCTACAGATGCGTGTGCGTGTGTCTGGTGCTGTGCCGTCGGAGTGGAAGCACCCCAACAGCCCAGGAGCAGAAGGCCTCACCCCCAAGATCTCCCTGTGTAGGTCCTTTTCTAGCCACGCCACCCCTCAGCTCTGGGGTGGCACAACAACGTGGCATAAATGGGATCCCACAGCAAGTACCCTTCTGAGGTTGGCTTTTCTCCCTCAGCATAATTCCCTTGATCCTTCCAAGGGAAGGATCCGTCCTGTGTGTCAAGAGTTCGTTCCTTTATATTGCAGAGGAGGGTTTGGAGGCATGGGTGGAGCAGAGTGTGTGTCATCATGCCCAGGTGAAGGGGACTTTTTCCTGGTTTCCTGTTTGGAATTACTACAAATAAAGCTGCTTCGGACATTCTGGAACATGTTTTTGCATGAGCATTGGGTTTTCATTTCTCTGGGATAAATGCCCAAAAGGTCACTTAGTTTTATAAAATGTAGGCATGTTAAATGTACAGGCAGTGAGATCTATGACACTGAAAGGAAATTCAGAGAACGGGGAACCGTCCTTTTGTCTCTTCAAGGGTAGGACCAGCAGGTGGGAGCCTCCAGAGGGGCTCCTGGGGAGGGTTATGGTTGGTAGCTAGTCCTGCAGTGCAACCCTTCCCTTCCTTTGTCTCCAGAGCCCGAGCGGAGACGGCACACATCCTGTACCCCCGCTTTCCAAAAGCACCTGGGTACACCCTGATCACAGGAAGCCATCAGATTGACTAAGAGAAAAAGAAGTTCCAAAGTTTGCATATTCAAAGATTGTAACCCTATTTATGCATAACAATTATTTGAAATAAAAGTATTTTGCTACGTTATAAGCATGAGAAGAGAGAAACTTAATTTTGCATGAGATGCTTGTCCTATCAGACTGCACGCCAGTGTGGCCCTGATCCAGTTGTCATCCTCCCAGCTCCCCACAAGATGGCACTGGCTCAGAGTGGCACCTGTCCAAAGCCAGAGCCCACCCTCCTCTCTGCTCTGCCTTTAATGCCCCAGAGATGTCCCAATTTAGAATTAGTTGAAAAAAACAGTTTGCACAGACTTACTTCTAAGAGTGGGCATGGCCAGTGTCCATCTAGTGCATCCATGCTGTGCATCTGAGGGGAGCCGTCCCAGTGAGGCGGAACCTGAGGTGCCAGCTCAGAGCTTGCCCAGGTCTGGGGTAAGGTCCAGGAATCTGCATCTTCAACCAGCCGCACCAGCGCTGAGGGACATGCTGAGAAAGGCTGCCTTGATCAGCCGTGGACTGCCACAACACCCACTCCCTGCCATTTTTGGTTCCTTTGAAGAGAAAGGAGTTGGGATGAGAGGGAAGGTGGCCTGTGAGGCAGTGGCTGTGCAGGCTTGTGTTCAAGCAGAGCCCTGGAGCAGGGAGCACTGGCCTTGAGATGTGTCAAATAGAAAGGGGCTAGGCAGAGCCTCTGCACCTCGGGAGAAATGAAGTGGTGCAAGGGCGGGGCCGAGGAATGGATGTGAGCCCTACGGCAGGCAGCACGGCGGGTGTGGGAGCAAGGGGCTGCCCAGGGCCGCATGGGCTCGGCCAGAGGACCCTGTGTCCCTTGGAGAATTGTGCACCAAACACTGCACTTGCTGCACAGGGCGAGCCTATGGCTCCGCAGTCCCTCCACTGCGTGTGCTTCTGGTGGTGCAGTATTCCAACACGGCTGCCTGCCACATGGAGAGGCTTTTAATGAAAGCATTGAGTGGGGAGGACACCAGCCCTTCTGAGATGCAGACGTGACTTTGTCCCAGACAGGATCCTGAGGGAAGTCAGAATGGTAGGTGTGTGTGCCTGGCCCTGCCCTAGCCCTGCGGCCCTCTGCAGGCTGGCACCGTTCACATTTATCTCACATTACCAAAGGGTGTCTTCATTTTGTAGGTACCACTATTAGATTTTTTTGATACAGATTTTTAGCCAAGCTCTTGAACGCTTATATTTCTCTTACGTATTTCTCCTATTTTTAGTTCATTTATCTTTTTTGCTGGAGAACACTGTTGTGGTTCAGTTGAGAGGTATGTCATTTCCAACATGGCTGTGGCTGGATTAGGCAGGATGGCAGTTATCTGGGGGGTCTCCCACTGGGCTGCGCCTCTCGGCTCCGACTTCCCTGCCAGTTACGCCGTTGCTGCCCCTCCAGGACAGTCAGGGCAGTCAGATGGGACCCAGGGGCCGGGCCCGCCAGCGAGTCTGCCGTGTGCTAAGTGGCATCTTCCTTGGTTCCCGCAGGACGCAATGTTTACACGAGGACTGAAGAGGAAACGTGTTGGCCACGAGGAAGACATGGAGGGAGCCCTGGCCGGCCTGAAGACCGTGTCCTCCTACAGCCTGCAGCGGCAGTCGCTCCTGGACATGTCCCTGGTGAAGCTGCAGCTCTGCCACATGCTGGTGGAGCCCAACCTGTGCCGCTCAGTCCTCATTGCCAACACGGTCCGGCAGATCCAAGAGGAGATGACACAGGATGGGACGTGGCGCGCAGTGACACCCCAGGTGGCAGGGCGGGCACCACTCGACCGCTTGGTCTCCACGGAGATCCTGTGCCGCTCAGCATGGGAGCAGGAAGGGGCACGTGCTGCCCCTGGCTTGGGAGACAGCCACGTACAGGGCCCGGTTTCTGACCTTTGTCCAGTCACCTCAGCACAGGCGCCAAGGCACCCACAGAGTGGCATCTGGGAGTTGGATGGCCCTCGAGAAAGCAGAGCAGGCTTTCACAAGTCACTCGATCAGATATTTGAAACGCTGGAGACTAAAAACCCCGGCTGCATGGAAGAGCTGTTCTCAGACGTGGACAGCCCTTACTACGACCTGGACACAGTACTGACAGGCATGATGGGGGGCGCCAGGCCGGGCCCCTGTGAAGGGCTCGAAGGCTTGGCTCCAGCCACCCCGGGCCCCAGCTCCAGCTGCAAGTCCGACCTGGGCGAGCTGGACCACGTGGTGGAGATCCTGGTGGAGACCTGAGCCCTCGCAGCCGTGTCTTCATGCGTGGACACGTGAGCACTGGCTCCCACGGAGGGTGTACCTGCCACCAGCAGCCCAGCCTTGCTGCCTGTCTGCTGTTCTGAGAAATCCCAGGACAGCGCATCAGCAGCAGGGTCTGCAGCCCCAGGCCTGTCCCACTCACTCACCCCCCTGTGGAGGGCCAGGCAGAGGCTGTTCTGGAAGGCTTGTCACCTCTGGGCCAGTCCTGACGTCCCCACAGCCCTGGGCCCCTCGTCCCTCCTTGTGTCCCCCACTGTAGAGGACGGTGACCCGCAGCTGCATCACCCTCCTTTAATTTAGATGGGTGAATTTTTTACAATTCAGTTTGATATGTTATTTTGTCTTAAGATATATTTTTTAAGCTTTTTATACTTTATCTGTTTAGATTTTTCAGCTATTTTCTTAAAAGTATATTTTTTCTATAAACATCCTTTGCTGCTACATTAGAATTTTTATAGCCTTAAACAGTTGCAGTTGGTGTGTTTGTTTTAAGGTTTAAATAAGGGATTTTTTTGCAGTGAGCATCACTACAGTCCGAGTCAGCAGTGTGAATGTGGCATGTTTTACTTGAAATGTGTGTGCGCGATACTTCTCCATTCTGTTCCGTGCCAGTGAGACCTGGGTGAAGATCAGGAACCGCCCGCAGCTCCTACGCTTTGTTGTCATTAGAGAATCTATGGGGGCCCCATGTTCCTGGACGTGAGCGTGAATTATGGGGGACTTTATTTATGTCTATTTATATGTAAATGCCGTTGAAAGCAAAGGTCAGATATTTGTTTGCAGATCTTGGGCACCAGTGGTCTTCAGGGACCTCAGAGCCTCTCAGTGGCACCTTCTGACAGGTGGTGTTCCTGGAGGCTCCCATCAGGGTCAGCCCAGGCACCTGCCCTGGGGGAGGAAGTAGCGTTGCTGCTGAATTAGGAATGCCTGCGCTGCTCTGTTAGATTGGTGCTGGAGCGAAAGGTTAAGGTTAAGTTGAAGTCTAGAATGAAAGAAATCTGAATCCGTGTCATTCATGGCCCCTTGATATGTAGGGTCACGGTTCCTGCCGCAGGGAGTGAGCTGCGGGTGCCTGCAACCTTGAGCTCCTGCCCCGCCTCACTCCATGTGTTTCCTGTTTCTCATGCTTTTTCTAACTTCCTCGCCCCTTAGCCAAAAAGGATTGTTTTCTTTTGTGCATATAGCCATTCTTAAATATCACTGATGTACACCTCACTTTATTAAAAAATTATCCGGCAAACAAAATGGGAGTGTGGTGTTAGTTATGACCATGGCGTAACCCTCCAGGGACCTTTCTGCAGGATCAGCTCAGCTGTATTATCTAATGGTGCTTTGTAAGGTGGGAAAGGAATTTAACTTGGCTGCATTAAATGGACGCTGGGTTACTTTTATTTCCCCCACACAGGGTTGCAGAGCAAATTCCTTTTACCTTGTTCAGCACTTGGCTGGGGGGTGTCCACGTCCTCTGACAGCCCCCTGATGTCAGAAGTTAATCCTCATGGTCCCTAGTTTAAAGGGTATGTTTTTTATAGCAATAAACCTAAAGCACTCTTTTGTTTCTGCAAAGCATTTTTATCTTTTAGAAACATGTGTTCAGCATTAGTAGTTGTGTCTGTTTTGGCAGCCTTCAAAGTTATAAACTGCTCAGAGAACATGGCTTGTGAGAGCTCTGGGGTGCTTGGTCAGAAAAACAGACTGGATCTGTGGAAGGACCACAGAGACAGAGGCGGGAAGATCAGAGATGAGCTGCTACGACAGGAGCGCCGCCTCCATGAGCACCAGTGCAGTCAAAGCCTCGTTTCCTGGCCTCTCACCTGTGACACTGTCCAGTGAAGGTGCTCGTTTCCGACGTGCGCAGTGGCTGAGTCATTTGTTTTTCCTACCATTCCTCTACAGGTGCAATCCATGTGTATGTGGTTTTTTTTGTTTTTTATTTTTTGACACAGTCTCACTCTGTCACCTAGGCTGGAGTGCAGTGGTGCAATCTTGGCTCCCCACAACCTCTGCCTCCCAGGTTCAAGTGATTCTCCTGCCTCGGCCCAGCTAATTTTTGTGTTTTTAGTAGAGATGGGGATTCTGCATGTTGGTGAGGCTAGTCTTGAACTCCCAACCTCAGGTGATCTGCGCACCTCGGCCTCTCAGTCCTGGGATTACAGGCGTGAGCCACTGCACCCGTATGTGTTATTTTTAAATATATAGGTACAAATTCACTTTAATTGGGAACAAATTTTCCAAGTGTTTAGTAAGTTGTTTACAAAATGTTTATTCAGAAGCAGAAATACAAATTCCAGTCACCTAAAATTTCGGCACTCTTCCCTGGGCCTGCTTCTGGCCAAACCCTGAGGGCAGCGGGCATTTTAGTTGATAGTTTCACAGGGATGTTCCTCGATGCGGGGCAGGTTCCCCTCACTTGCAGCGTGCTTTGCACACAGCTTCAGAGCACCTTCCACCTCGGAAGTGCCTTGTTTCCAAGGTTAAAAGGTAATGCATATTTATTTGAAGATGTGGAACAGTGTGAAGATAGCAGTCTCCTCCCAGGGAACTGATCTTTCGGGGATGACAGAGCGCGCCTTGGAGAACGCTGTCTGCTCTTCCCACAGGCGCCTGAGCAGGATCTCCTCATGGTGGGGAGGTCTCCGCAGGGCCGAGCCCAGTCATCATGGCCTGAATCCCTGCTGGGCTACAGCGGGCCAGGCACCTTCTCCCAGGTTGTTCATTCTTTAGTGAAGTGGGCAGGGCAGTGACAGAAGCAGGACTCGGTAGCAAACTGCAGAACAAGTGTTGACATCGCGCTGGTCCTGTGGAGTCTCCGCATAGCCGGATGAGCGGGCAAGTGGAGTGTGCGCGGGGAAGGGCTGGGGTGGGTGGGTGTCTGAGCTGCAACACTCGATGTGTAGCACTGGTGTCTACCTAAAGACAGTGGTGGGATCATGTCCCTCTTCATGAACTCTCACAGTTGGTTTCTGGGTTGCAAGAAGTTTCCATCTGCAACCAGTGAGCCACATCCTTAACTGGGATTTTACCGTCACAGACAAGCTTTCTTGTGGCAGTGCTGTGTGTGCTGGGTCACTGCATTTACTCAGGCAGGCCCCTGTTCCGTCTCACGCCCCGTGTGGAGGTGGCCATGTCCTCGGCACCAGCTCAGGGATTGTAGTGGAGGCAAGGAGGGAGGGGAGTTGTGATGTGTGGGTGCCTGAGGGTTCAAGGGTAATACCCCTTCCTCAGCGATAAGCCTTTGCAGTATTCTCAGGACCCGTGAGTGCCTGTCTGGGAAGATGTAGCTGCCAAGTGCAGCCTTTGGTTGAGATGTCACAGATGCCACCTGATGGCTCGCTGCAGCTGGGGACAGTTTAAGCCCTTGGGGCTGCTGCCCTGTGCAGGCGCACCCTGCATCGGCCCATCCCTCAACTGCCTTGCCCCTGGGAGATAAGCCCCTGCTTCTCAGATCCGCCCCCTTGCCTCCTGCACTGGGCCCGAATGAGCCTCTGCACTGCGCAGAGGCCGGCAGGGGCTGGCGGGCCTTGCAGAGTAGGCTGGGAGCAGCTCCACAGACTGTCCCTGAAGCTCTCAGAACAGCTGAATGAACTGGAGGTGCAGGTGAAGGCCTTCTTGGGTAACAGTTTGGTCAATGCCAGAGCCAGAGGCTTGAGAACCCTACGGAGAGCGGGAATGGAAGGTCCCAGAATGGCCCTAAAAATGATGCGTTGGCCATGGCTGCTGTGCTGTGGTTCTCATCAGCCTGCAGACACCAGGCTCGGGCTCTCCCTGCCACCTCTGGGGCCTTCAGGGACCCTTCAGCACCCTCATCTTTTTGTGAAAAAGCCCCAAATGTATAAACTGTATCCCAATCCTGTGTTGGCCTGAGGCCTCATGGCCTTGCTGCCCCCCACATTCCTGCAGCCCATCAGACTGGGGTAGTTGGATCTGTTTGAAGGTTAGCAAGTTGCATGGGGTGGGGGGTGGGGGGGTTCACAGCCTCCTGTTGGGTAGACGCCCAGAGTGGAATCGAAAACTCCGCCCCAGTCGGATTCAAAACAAAGCAACCTGGACGGGACTGTTCCAACCACGCAGCCTCTGCCTGATGAGCACGCCTCTGTCCTGCATGCATGCATCTCCATCTCAGGCTGTGGAGAAATCCAGCATGCCCAGTGAACCTGCCACCTGGCTGCCCGGTGGCCACTGCCAAGGCATCCCCTTACCTGAGCTGACACAGCAGCACAGTCAGGCCTGTGGGCTGCATTTGGTTGACAGGACTTTCATTAGAGGTGGGTTCATTTCTCACTGGGGTCAACAAAGGGGCGCTCCAGGAACCTACAAAGAACTGAGTAGGCCTGGGAACAGAGGGCACCGTGGTGCGGGCCCCAAGAGGGGCTGCCCCACCACTGATGAAGTTGGGCAGCCTGCAGGGCAAGGGCCAGGTGGGATGTTTGCTGCCCTCAAGCTAGAGGTCTGGTCCCAGGACTCTCCCAGGGGCTCTGCCATCTTCACCCTGTTCTTCCAGCCTACTCTCGTGGCCTGGCCTGTGACAGCTGCACTGGGCCCAGGCACCAGTAGGACCAGCCACCCACTGAGGGGCAGGAGAACAAGGAGGGGTGCTGCCCAGCTCCAAGGGCTCAGTTGAGGCGGAGCCTCTGCCTCCTATCCCTGGCCAGAGGCTGAGCCTGTTTCAGGGACTGGCTATCCGAGTCGGCCCAAGCCCTGTCCCACGGTGAGACACAGGTGGGAAGATGCTCCCTCCACCCTGGCTGCCTGCTGTGGGGACTGTCTGGGTGGTATAGGAGGGTGTGCATGTGTGTGCAAGTACATTGTGTGTGTGTGCACAGGTGTGCATGTGTGCAGCTGGAGGGGGTGCTGGGGCGAGGGCCAGGAAAGTGGTCAGATCCCAGCCCATTTGAGGATCCTGGTTTGTGATCCTGTCCCTGTGGCCATGGGGCCGCCACTCCTGCAGAGCTGTGCTGCTCAGCTGCGGTCACACTGCCCAGGCTGGAGTGCAATGGCTCAATCTCAGCTTACTGCAACCTCTGCTTCCCAGGTTCAAGCAATTCTCCTGCCCCAGCCTCCCAAGTAGCTGGGATTACAGGCACGTGCCACCAGGACTGGCTAATTTTTGTATTTTGAGTAGAGACCATGTTCGTCAGGTTGGATGGTCTTCAACTCCTGACCTCGGCCTCCCAAAGTGCTGGGATTACAGGCATAAGACACTGTGCCCGGCCGCCTTTCTTTTTTGAGACAGGGTCTTGCTCTCACCCAGGCTGGAGTGCAGTGGCGCAAACATGGCTCACTTCAGCCTCAACCTCTTGGGCTCAAGCAATCCTCCCACCTCAGCCTCCTGTGTAGCTGGGACTATAGGTGTGCGCCACCACACCTGACTCATTTTATATTTTTGCAGAGATGAAGTATCACTCTGTTGCCCAGGCTGCTCTCAAACTCCCGGACTTGCCTTGGCCTCCCAGAGTGCTGAGATTACAGGCCTGAGCCACCGTGCCTGGCATTTTGACTTTTTAGGGTCCACGTATGAGTGAGATCATGTGGGATTTGTCCTGTGCCCAGCTTATTTTTTTTTTTTTTTTTTTTTACAGCAGAATAGTATCCCATTGTACATATATATCACATTTTCTTCATCCAGTCATCTGTTGTTGGACACGCAGGTTCGTTCCACAGCTTGGCTGTGGTGACTTAGGCTGCAGGTATCTCTTCAACGTACCGACTTCCTTTCCTTTGGATAAATACCCAGTAGTGGGAATCCTGGATTATATGGTAGTTCTGTTTTTAACTTTTTCAGGCATCTCTGGACTGTTTTCCATAAGGTTGTTACTACTTTACATTCCCACCCACTGTGCACAAGCATTCCATTCCTTCACACCATCACCAGCGTCTCATCTGTTTAGAATGGCCATCCTGATAGGTGTGAGGGAGAGCTCATTGCAGTCTTGATCTATCTGCATTTCCCTGATGATTACTGATAGGGAGCATTAGTTTCCTGTGGCTGTTGGCCATCATCTGTATGTGGGTTTTTTTTTTTTTTTTTTTTAAATGTCTGCTCGGTGGGGCGCAGTGGCTGATGCCTATAATCCCAGCACTTTGGGAGGCAGAGGCGGGTGGATCACCTGAGGTCAGGAGTTGGAGATCACCCTGGCCTACGTGGTAAAAGCCAAGAGGGCGCCACTGCTGCACTCCAGCCTGAGCCACAGAGTGAGGCTCTGTTCAGGTCCTTCCTGGTTTTTCAATCAGGTTACCCGGTTCTTTTTCCTGTTGAGTTGTTTGAGTTCCTTATGTATTTTGGATATTAACCCCTTCTCAGATATATGGTTTCCAAATATTTTCTCTGACTTCCCCGGCTGTCTCCTGGCTCTGCTGCTGGCTTCCTCTGCTGACCAGAGCCCGTCTGCTTTTCCTCGCTGTGTGCTACTGAAGTTGTCTCCACATGTCGTTTGTTTGAATCAGGATTCACGGGAGAGCCACACATCACATGGTTCGCTCCTACGTCTTCGTTTAGGACCACCTCTTTTTCCTAGTGGTCTGCCATTTTCCATTTTGTTGATTTTGGCTCTCAGTTTTATTTCCTTCTTTATACTTACCTTTGGTTTAATTTGCTTTTTCTTGCATCTTAACATGAAATCTTAGGTGGTTTTATACTTATTTTCTAATATAAGCATTTAAACCTATAAATTTCCTTCTAAGCACTGCTTTCACTCAAATTTTGGTAAGTGCACTTTCATTATTCAAATACTAAGTTTCCAGCAATCTCTGTGAACCCACTGGTTATCTGGACATGTGCTGTTCCAGTGACCTCCTGCCATGTAGCCACCATCGCCAGCTTCACAGCATGCAGCACCCACCATCTGTTACCACCATGATTGCAGGCCAGTGGCTGGCTGGGCTCAGCCGGGTGGTTCTTGCTGGGATCTTTCAGGCCATTGCTGTCAGGCAGTGGCTGCAGCTGGACACATCCCACCCTGAAGGCTTCCTCCCTCACAGGACTGGCTTGCTGGCTGGAAGACTCCAGCGGCTGAGTCCTTGGATATCTGTCACCATCTCTCTGGGACTGCTCCAGGCATTTCTCCAGCACAGAGGCTTCAGGATGGCCAGATGTTTTGCATGATGGCTAAAGCCTCTGAAGGCCATGCCCCTGGTGTCTGACGTGGTTGACAGCTCAGCATCTGATCTGCTTGGAGAGAGCTCCACATCCACTAGAAAGAACGAGGGCTTTGCAGCATCACTCAGGTCAGGTGACCGTCATGTTCCTTCAGGGCCTCTGAGAATCAAAGGCCAGGATAGATTTACACGTTCAAGAAGTTTATTTGGGGAAAGACTTGTGAAGGACAGAAAGCAGGAGCAGGCAGAGGAAAGCTGGCAGCACAATGCAGGCCTCACATCTGTGGGAGGAAGGGCCTTTGCCACACCCATGGGACCAGGACAGAGTGCCTATCTGGGGCCGAGGTAGGCGAAACGGCTGGCTCTGCACTGCTCCATGCTCAGCACTGAGTGGGGACAGCCGGAAAGGGGCAGCAGCGGGCATGGAGAGGGGCTTCCCTCTGGGTCTGGTCCTCTATCATTGTTATTTGGCACAGGAGTCCAGCAGGTCACAATGGGCCCTGGCATGCCCCCTGTTTGCAGTAGCTCTACTCCTGGGCTACTCCAGTAGGGTGCTCCTGGGGGCACCTGTCCTCCTGCCCGCTGTCCCTGCTGACCAGCTCCAGCTCAGTTCCTTTGCCCAGGCCCGATCCTGTGCAGTCGCTGTGAAACGCCTGCATCTCATCTTAGGAGGGCAGGGGGCCTGGCCTAGGCCTTAGTTCCTCACTGTACCTCACCCTCAGCTGAGAGAAGCTTCTTTCCCACACCTGCTACTTCAGGGCCTATTAAATAAGTCTTTATTTAAAAACAAAAACAAAGAGAGGCTAAGGCAGGAGAATTGCTTGAGCTCAGGAGTTCAAAACCAGCCTGGGCAACATAGCAAGACCCTGTCTCTAATCAGAACCAAACCAAAACCCTTTTAGTAGTTCACAACCTTTCACTAGTTAATAATTTTTTTAAGAGATGGGGTCTCACTCTGTCGCCCAGGCTGGAGTGCAGTGGTGCGATCACAGCTCCCTGCAGCTGCCAGCTCCTGGGCTCAAGCAATCCTCCCACCTCATTCTCCTGAGTGGCTGGGACTACAGGTGAGTGCCACCACACCAGGCTAATTTTTTTTTTTACTTTTTTGTAGAGATGGAGGTCTCAATATGTTGCCCAGGCTGGTCTCAAACTCCTGGCCTCAAGTGACCCTTCTGCCTTGGCCTCCCAAAGTGCTGGGATTACAGGTGTGAGCCACAACACCAGGCCTAGTAATTAAATATTTTTTTCTTCAGAAAACTGATGTGGTTTCTGTATCCTGACTGATAATGCCTTCATTTTTAAAGAATATTTCTTTTTCTTTTTTTGAGACGCAGTCTCACTCTGTCTCCCAGGCTGGAGTGCAGTGGTGCGATCTCCGCTCACTGCAACCTTCCCCTCCCAGGTTCAAGTGATTCTCCTGCCTCAGCCTCCTGAGTAGCTGGGATTACAGATGCCCGCCACCGCACCCAGTGAATTTTTCTATTTTTAGTAGAGATGGGGTTTCTCCATGTTGGTCAGGATGGTCTCAAACTCCTAACCTCAGGTGATCCACCCACCTCAGCCTCCCAAAGTGCTGGGATTACAGGCATGAGCCACCGCACCCGGCCTGAAGAATATTTCAATGTATGTGAACTAGGTTGGCCTTCCTTCTCCCTTGAGCACAGCAGCTGTGGGTCTGTGGCCTTCTGGTGGGAAGTGAGGCATTGTTCATATTATTGCTTCTCTATATGAATCTCCTTTTTGCACCCGAGCTGCCTTTAGGAATGGAGGATGTGTTCAGGTTTCTCCGTATGGCACCTGCTGGCAGTTGCAGAGATTCTTGGATCTGTGGATTATTTCATCAATTTCAGAAAGTTCTTAGTGATTCAATTTTGAAATATTTCTTCTTCATTCTGTCTCCTGTTCCTGCTTCTGGGACTCCAGTCACACCCAGGTCAGGCCACTGACTTTGCCCCTCAGCTCTGGGCCCTCTGTCGTTTGCCCTCCCTGCTGTGTTTGGATCTTCTTTAGTGACCAGTCTTCAAGTAAACTGACCCGTTCCTCTGTGGTGTCATCTGCTGCTAAACCCGTCTAAAGAGTATTCATTTATATACCATCGTTTTCATTTTTAGCTCTTCATTTTGTTCTTTTCTGAAGTTTCCATATTTCTGCTGGACACCTCTTCATGGATGTCACCTGCCGTTTCCACAGCCCTCCCCACTTCCCCAGAGTTCTCTCACAGCCCTTGACTTGTTTCACCACTGGGCTGCCGCCTCTGCTTCTGCGGCTCACTGTGGCTCATGTTTTCTTGCCTTTTCATGTGTCTTGTAATGTCTCATTGTAGGCTCGACATTTCATATAAAAGAACAGTAGAGGAGGCTTAAGAAAACAACGTTTATTCCCAGAGAGGGGCACGTGTCTTCCGCTGCCAGGTTGCCAGAGTGGGCATGGAGGTGTCACTCCCAGTAGTTGAGCTGGCTCTGGACTTCTCTGCAGCTGTGGTGAGGGCCTCAGACATCCTGAGGGTGGCATCAGGGCACGTGCTTGTGTGGGGCCTGAGGTCTGAGCGCGGCGATTCTGGGGCCTGAGGTCTGAGGTGATTCTGGACATCAGCCTGTGTGTCGCGCCAAGCCCCCGGCTTCGGAGGCTGCAGGAATTCATTCCTGAGCCGACTGCCATCCTTTCGGTCACTGGAGGCTTCCTTTGCTCTCCATTCCAGCGCCTTGCCCTGTGCCCGGGGGCTCTTGTAGCCCTGCTCTCCTTCTTCAGCCTCTGGGGCTTGTCTCCCGCCCACAATCCCAGCTCCCCTGGTGGGCCTCCAGACTTTGGGAACAAAAATCCCAGCATGTCTGTGAGGGGGCGTTCCCGGGTAGTGTCCTCAGCTCCCTGCCCCCCTCCCGGCTTTTGGCTCTTCCCAAGCACTCTGTGGACCTGAGGGAGGCCAGGGAGCTCTGGACTTGTCTGTCGCAGGGGACCTCCGGATCCTGGGGGCTTGGCAACTGTGGGCAAGTGGTTTGCATGCACCTTGCCTGGCCCCTCCTTACCTGACTCTGCGGGGTCCTCCTTCCTTTCACTCCCCGCTGGGGATGAGAGCAGCAGGGCCTCTCTTCTCTGCTGGGTGGGACAGAAGTCAGGGTTGGAACCTACTGCTTCTGAGGTTCCTGTGAGGGCCACAGGGAGGTCAGAAGAAAGTCTTGGCCTTCTGAGGTCTGTGGGTCACCCACGTCCAGCCAGGTGAGGAGCAGGAGCCACCGTGGGTGATATGGTGATGCCGTAACACAGTTTGAACCTGAATCTTGGAATGGGAGGTGCAGGATGGAATATCTTGGCTTGTCAAAATCTTTTTTTTTTTGAGACGGAGTTTTGCTCTGGAGTGCAATGGCGTGATCTTGGCTCACCACAACCTCCGCCTCACAGGTTCAAGCAATTCTCCTGCCTCAGCCTCCCGAGTAGCTGAGACTACAGGTGCCTGACACCACACCTGGCTAACTTTTGTATTTTTAGTAGAGATGAGGCTTCACCATATTGGCCAGGCTGATCTTGAACTCCTGACCTTGTGATCCACCCGCCTCGGCCTCCCAAAGCGCTGGGAACACAGGCGTGAGCCGCCACACCTGGCCTAAAGTCTAACTTCTAAACACGAGGAAGCTGGGGCACCTCCTGGAGGGGCTTGCTGGCTCCAAAAGAGTGCCTTTGAAAGAGGCTGCATGTTACAAAAACAGTCTCTAAATTCCCACTTTCAGCTGGCTGAAAATGCAAAAAAATTAAGGCAGCTTTCCAAAACATGTGATGCCAAAAACAAAAAGGAACTATCCTCATCATAGACCTCAAAGCCACATGCAACATGGTGCTGGCTGCACAGCTGGGTGGCTGAGGCCAGGGTGCATGCAGGGACATCACTTCCTCATCCCCTCCTGATGGAAACACCTGCCCATCACTGCACACATCCCACTGATAACTACGGCAACATGGAGGCTACGGTCCCGCAAGTGGCCTTGGCTGGAACAGACAGATGCTTGCTTAGACTTCAGTCCTCTCCTGGGGACAGGATTTCAGATATTAGTCCCCCCAGTCAATGAACCAGTGAGAACAGGCTTATCTAGGCCGTTTTATTTAATAAAATTGTGCAAAAGTCAGGGCTGATTCCTTGGCTCTGCCCTTTGAAGAGAACGGTTTTCCTTGGCAGAGAATGAGGGAAAGCCATGGGCCCACTAGAAGCTTTCTCAGGCCAGTGGTGTGACCTCCTGTCCCCAGCCATGAGGGAGAAAGGCCTGTCCTGAGGCTGCTGGGCAGGGGCAGGGCACAGGCAGTGAGTGAGGGGCCTGCGAGGCACTGAGGAAAAAGCACAGCTGCACGCCCTCATGGTGTCCTGACCACACAGCAGCCAGGGGCAGGGCAGAGTGGGACAGACAGAAGGGCTTCTGAGAACTCTCTCTTTTTTTTTTTTTTGAGACGGGGTTTTGCTCTGTTGCCCAGGCTGGAGTACAATGGCGTGATCTTGGCTCACCGCAATATCTGCCTCCCAGGTTCAAAGTGATTCTCTTAGCCTCCTGAGTAGCTGGGCCTACAGGCATGCGCCACCACGTCCGGCTAATTTTGTATTTTTAGTAGAGATGGGGTTTCTCCATGTTGGTCAGGCTGGTTTCAAACTCCTGACCTCAAGTGACCCACCCACCTCGGCCTCCCAAAGTGCTGGGATGACAGGCGTGAGCCACCGCGCCGGCCCCTCAGCACTCTCAACAGCTGTCCCTCTGGTGACATTTCAGCACCTTCCCCTTTGACTATGAGTTGTATCCCCTGCGCTAAGCAGCCCAGAAGCCATGCCCAGGGTCCATCCCTAGGCACCCCCCAGCAGGTGCCAGCAGCATTCACATGGGGTAGGGGGCTCCTGGGTGTCACCTGGATGCCAGCAGCCTGCCATTGAGCCCAGAAACCTCTGCCTACCACGAGGACTGGCTCTGCCAAGGACACACCCTCCGTCTCCCTGTGAGACCCGAGACGGGCCCAGAGCACAGGACAGGTCCCGTTGGCGAGACTCTGGGAAATGGGCCTGGGATCTGGAAAACCACTCCACAGACAGTTCTGGTTTCCAGCATCAAACCCAGCCGGGAAGAAAATGAAAAATTCCTCATAAAGGTACAAAGTACTCCTGATTTTAGCAAATATCACTATTAAAGAATGTCAGTTTTAGGTTGCGTGGCGTGAACATCTTTTTCCATGGAAGAGTGAAGTGCTGCCCACCTCCACAGGGGGGCGTCTTCAGGAAGCGGCTGCAGGCCATCAGGCTCCCCTTCCTGCTGCCAGGCGGCCCCGAGAGCTGAGAGGAGAGGACAGCAGTCAGGCACGTGCACCCCCGGCAACCAGAAACGCGAGCTTGGGCGTCTGCCTCGGCCCCTCAGTGTCCTCTCCTTGGTTCTCCTCTTAGAAACCTTCTCATGGATGTCAGCCTCACCATGGGGCCTGTGGCTCGGGCCTGCAGCCAGCCCCTATGACAGTGGGGGGCCCACATCTTAGGCGGGGTCTCTGGCCCTTGTCCTATGTGTCTGGCACTCCTTGGTGGCGGCTGCCACTGCCCTGCACACTCACAGCCTGCAGCGTCTACTTGTGGACTACACCGCAGGCTTCCCTGCAGAGCTGCGGCTGGACGCCAACCCCGGCATTGGCTGTTGTCAGCCACATAGCCACAAGCATCTCTTCCGGGCCTGCTGCTCTAGGACAACCCTCCTGTGCGGGGGTGTTTAGCAAAAAGATGGACAGCCTGTGAAGATGGATGATGAGGGCCCTCTCCTGTGTGCCCCATGGCACCTGTCACCTGTGTGCTGACCATCCAGGTCACCCACCCCACATCAGCTGTGCCACATTCATGCCAAGTTCTTGCCCAGAAGGTGACCTGGCCGCCTCCTGTGCTATGCAACCTTCCTGCTGTCCCAGCTCACCTTGTCCCCTCCTACCAGGCCACAGGGCAGTACTTCACCCCTGCACCTCCCTGCATGTCATTCTTCATGCTGATGGCTGCCCACGTGCCCCTCCCACCATCTCTTGGGTGCACACAGTGAGCCCTGACTGCTCTAGGGTCCCGGGTCTCGGGTGAGCAGGAAACCAGGTGAGCGAGGCCTGGCCGTCTCGCCCCTCCTGCAATACCTGGTCTTGGAATAAAGCCTTTCTTCCCCCTGATAAAAGAGAGGGCTGCAGGAAGAAGTCCCCCTCTCTGCCCATCCCCTCTTCCCGCCTTGAGCCCTGCTGTGATGATGTGAAGGGACTCTGCAGCAGGAACCTGAGCTCCTGAGAGAAAAGCTGCCGATGGATCCTGCGGAAGGTACGTGGCCCACGGCTGAAGCCTCCACAGTCAGATCTGTTCACGACAGCTGCCAGGCAGACTGAACGTCCCGTCCCAACAGTCTCAAGCTGGCACTGCCCCCTCCTTCCAGCCTTGTCACCCACACCTGGTGGCTCAGCTTCCCTGCAGCTCTCTTCTCTGCCTGGCTGGCTTCTCCTGGCAGTTCTCCTGTGTGACCCACTCATATCCTGGGTCCTCTGGCCTAAGAGTCTTTGTGGATGACACACTCATATTCCTGGGCACGCTGCAGTGGGGCTCACACTTTGCTTGTCTGCCTTGAATAGTAGAAATGTTTGTTTTCTGTAAGTCCACAAGGCTGACTTACAGAGAGAGCGAAGCGTGGCGCCTGTGTGGACACAGCCAGAGCAGGCCCCGGCCTCCCCTCGGCGGCCACTCACCTTGGTCTGGATCAGGGCTTTGCAGTGGTCAGGAGTCCTTCAGGCTCTCTGAGGTCAGAATCGTCCAGGACGTGGCCCTGGCCTCCAGAAAGGTCCTAAGGAGACAGACCCATCAGCCAGCCAGCCAGTCACCCTTTGTCTCCTGGTGCCTTTCAACTTGAGCCCTCTACTCAATTCATTCTAAACTGGCAAACTTCTCTCGGGCCCCGCAGAAGGTCAGGCCGGCCAGCTTCCCCTGCATGGCCCTGCCACTTGCTGCCCATCCCCGGCTCACGGACCTCCCTCCCTCCAGGACCTCATGCCCCTCAAACTGCTCAACAGAATGTCTTCACAGCCACTTTCGGGACACACCCTTCAGGCTGCTGCGACTCCTATTCAGGAGGCCTCCCCCACGCCCTGGCCTCCTGGTTCTGTTTTCTTCGCACAATGACACAGCCAGGCCTGACCTTGCTGGGAACCTCTTCCTTTCCGCCCTCACTTCCTTCCTGGCCAGCCCAGTGTGCAGCCCATGGGCTGGCAGGGCAAACATTTTCATGCCCGTCTTCACCAGGACCAATCTGCCTGCCTGGCCAGTCCTTTCTGAGTTTTCCATGTTTGAACATTTCCGTAATATTTAAGAATGAAGAAAGACCCTTGCCATCTAGATCGCTGAAAGGTGGCCTTCCCTATAACTGACGTTTTCTGTGACAGCTCAGGAGCTTGAGCGTGTACACGGCAGTGTGTGCTGGCAGTGGTGTGCGTATGGCGGTGAATGTGTGTGCATGGCGGTATGCATGCATGGCAGTGGTGTGCATACAGCAGTATGCATGTGGTGGCGTGTGCACATGCAGCGGTGTGTGTGGGCTGCAGTGTGCGTGTGGCAGTGTGCGGGCTGCAATGTATGTGCAGTGATGTGTGGGCTGCAGTGTGTGTGTGAGACTGTGTGTGGGCTGCAGTGTGTGTGTGGCAGTGTGTGCATGCAGTGATGTGTGGGCTGCAGTGTGTGTGTGGCAGTGTGTGCGTGCAGTGGTGTGTGGGCTGCAGTGTGCGTGTGGTGGTGTGTGCGTGCGGCGGTGTGTGAACTGCAGTGTGTGTGTGATGGTGTGTGTGGGCTGCAGTGTGCATGTGGTGGTGTGTGGGCTGCACTGTGCGTGTGGCAGTGTGTGCATGTGGTGGTGTGTGAACTGCAGTGTGTGTGTGATGGTGTGTGTGGGCTGCAGGGTGCGTGCGGCGGTGTGTGTGGGCTGCGGTGTGCGTGGCGGTGTGTGGGCTGCGGTGTGTGTGCGCTGCGGTGTGTGTGCGGCGGTGTGTGCGTGTGGCAGTGTGTGGGCTGCAGTGTGCGTGTGATGATGTGTGTGGGCCGCAGTGTGTGTATGACGGTGTGTGTGGGCTGCAGTGTGCGTGTGGTGTGTGGGCCACGTGTGTGTGTGGCAGTGTATGGGCCACGTGTGCATGTGGCAGTGTGTGAGCTGCAGTGTGTGTGTGGCTGTGTGTGGGCTGCAGCGTGCATGCGGCAGTGTGTGCGTGTGGCGGTGTGTGTGGGCTGCGTGTGTGTGTGGCGGTGTGTGGCCTGCAGTGTGCGTGCGGCGGTGTGTGCGTGTGGCAGTGTGTGGGCTGCAGTGTGTGTGTGTGGCGGTGTGTGGGCTGCGTGTGCGTGTGGCGGTGTGTGGGCTGCGTGTGCGTGTGGCGGTCTGTGCATGCGGCAGTGTGTGGGCTGCAGTGTGTGTGTGGCGGTGTGTGCGTGTGGCGGTGTGTGGGCTGCAGTGTGCGTGTGCTGTGTGGGCTGCGTGTGCGTGTGGCGGTGTATGGGCTGCAGTTTGCATGTGGCGGTGTGTGGGCTGCAGTGTGCGCGTGGTGTATGGGCTGCATGTGCGTGTGGCGGTGTGTGGGCTGCGTGTGCGTGTGGCAGCATGTGCACAGCCATGTGTGTGCACTGACACGCGGCTCTCTGTGTTGTCTGCTGTGGACTCAGGCCGGTTCCTTCCGGAGCCTTTCCCTGCTTCCTGCTCTGGCTTTGCTGGCTCCTGCCTCAAGCATTAGGGATTTATCCAATGGCCCTGACACGTTTATGGGGCCACCTAGTGGCTTTAACCCACCTATGTCCAGGTGACCCCACGCTTCTGCCCGAACCTACCCTTGGGAGCAGCCAAGGGCCACTGGTCACAGTGAAGTCCAATCGCACTCCCAGGAGCCCTGTCTCAGCCCAAACCACCTGCCTTCTGCATGGCATCTATCCCGAGAACGAGAAAAAATTCTGGCAATGAGATTTGCTCCAGAGGCACTGGGAAGCAGACGTGTGTGTGTTCAGAAGGGCTCTCCAGAGTTTTCTAGATTCATTACTGGAAAATAGATGCAATTGTTAAAAGGTGACCTTGAAAGCCTTCTGATGAGGTCACTGCAGCACTGCCCAAGGCACACAGCAGGCACCTGGCCTTTACCCCTAAGCTGAGACCCACAAGAGCCAAGAGGTGTGTGGCTGCTAAGAACCCTAAAAAGAGCGTTCCCTGCAGGAGCCCTGAGCTGTCTCGTTTATTTACCCATTTATGCTTTTATTCAAGGAACAGGTGCCATCCTGTAGCACCCCAACCCCCTCCCATGCCCCCTCTGTGCCTCACACCACCTGCCCTGGCAGTGGCTTACTCACTGTCCTTACTGCCTCCTCCAAGGAGCAGACGCTCCATGAGGCCGGGTATTTTGCTGGTTTTGTTCACTCAAGTGCCTTGAACTGTGCTGAGTACAAAATAGATGCTCACAAACGAACGGGCGACTGTCTATTACGTGCCACACATCACTGCTATGTGCTGTAGGGGACTGAGACAAGTCTCCTGTAAGCAGTTCACACAATAGCAGAAAAGGGAAAATGACGGCAAGGCCAGGTGTGGTGGCTCACCACCCAGCACTTTGGGAGACTGAGGAGGGCAAATCACTTGCACTCAGGAGTTCGAGACCAGCCTGAGCAACACAGCAAAACCCTGTCTTTACAAAAAATACAAAAATTAGCTGGGTGTGGTGGTGTGTGACTGTAGTCCCAGTTCTTGGGAGGCTGAGGCAGGAGGATCGCTTGAGCCTAGGAGGAAGAGGTTCCAGTAAGCTGAGATCACGCCACTGCTCTCCAGATAACTACAGAAGAAGGCCAGACGTGCTAAACGCCAAACTATTTCTAAAAATACGCCAATGTTCAGAACACACAAACCATGTTCCATTCCACCCTCAAAGTGCCATCCAGCCTTCTGTCCCATGAGTGTCCAGCCCTGCCAAGTCCTGACACCCAGGACTCCCCATGCCTCTGGGTCCACGAGTCGTGCTGCTGCGGACAGAGATGTCAGTACTGCCAGCACAGTGACCTCCTGCACCACTAGCTTGCTGGGACCACATTCTTGGCAGTTTTTCTCCAGGATCATGCTTTGCAGAAGCACCACATACAGAGGGCACACTGGTCATCTGGGCAATGCTGGTTGTGGCCTTCTGGGCTCCAGGCCTGTCTTCAGGCCTCTGTGGAGTGTACTGTGGGGCAGGTGCTATGATGGACCCCAGTAGAGGCCACAGTGGGCCAGGCCTGGAGCCCAGAACGGCCTGTCTGTAGAGTCCTCTGAAAGTCCAGGCCTGCTCAGAGACACACAAATCAGCAGGCCAACCTAGCTCTGCCCTGGCTGCGGGGACACCCACTCCACAGACCACACTGAGAAACAGGGAAGCCAGCTCACTCCAGCCTGCCCTTCCCTCCTCCCTCTGGGGCTTTGGGCCAACTTATCCCGAGCTTCTCAACCACTGCTCATAATCCACCAGAGCACTGTTTCTTTCTCAATGTTCAGCTGAAAGCGTGTCCCTAGAAAACGGCCATCTGCAAACGATTGCATGTGTGACTTCCCCTAGGAGCCCGCAGCCCCGCAGCCCCGCAGCCCCGCAGCCCCGCAGCCCCGCAGCCCCGCAGCCAGCACTGGGAACACACCCATGGGGCAGGGCCTGGGGCTGAGAATGGGACTCCAGAGTGTGGAGTGTTTTCTAGAACTCTGTGGCTGAGGACCACGAGGTAGCCAGTGCCCACTCAGCCATGTTCCCCAGAAGGCCCCTGTACCCATGGCCCAGGCCCACCAGCCACTCGTGCTGAGTGCAAGTCCCCCAGCCCTCCACCAGCACTGGCACTGAGACCCAAGGCGAGTGGGGCTCGTGTCCAGCTGCTCCAGGTGAGCTGATGTGGGAGGGGATGAACAGGGCTCGGCGTGGAACGCCGTAGCTGGAGCATCAATCCTGCTGCCCGCTCCTGATAGGACCCCATGACCTACAGATGGCAGGGCCTTCAGGAGAGATGGCCCTAGAAAGGCGAAAACAAAGCCTCACACATCTACTTTTATCAAAAGTAAAAATGGGGTTGCTGTATGAAATATTTCTTAAGTTCATTACCACAATTTATGTACACATCCAAGGCCAGGCTTTTCTTCACTGCTTATTTCTAGGAAATGGTCTAGGGTGGAAATGTCTTCAGCTGCCTGCTGAACTGTTATTTCTTGAAAAGCAGACTTTAAAACGTTCTCATAGCTGAGAATGGGCCGAAGAGAAAAAACAAAAGCGTAGTAAAGTCAGGAGAAAGACACATCATGTTACCTTATTCCAAAGAAGAATTATGATACCCATGAAATCTGTAACCGATCATACCATTAGTGTTACTATCACTTGACATACTCATTCCTAAAAATCACATTAGCAAAATCACACAAAACCAGAGGGCTCATGGGAAAAGTGGGGTTAGGGCAAAACATCGAAACTGTCAGTGACACGTGAAAAAACATGGCCACGCAATAATGTTAGCCGTTTTCCATGTTTGGTTGAGAAATTATATTACTACAATAAGCACGACACTTTACCTTGGAAAAGACAAAGACTCGCAGGCTGAGTTCGTGTGAACAGCGGGGAGGAGGGCGGTCTGAGCTGGGCGAGGTCCTAACACCGGGTGTGGACGGGTGTGCTACACTGGGGCGCTGATAGCTGTTTGAGGGTGTGCGTGTGCAACTCTCATGTATTCCAGTGTGCCTCAGCTCAGCTGGGGGCAGTTTTCTGCATTCATCTACTTTCTTGCGAAATTTCAACTACGCTCAAATTATTCCCTAATACATCAATCATGCTGGAAAACAAATCCTGTGTTTGAAACGAGCATGACAGCAGACCTTACTCTATTAGAGCGGATCTCGTCAGGGTCCAGGGAAAGGACTGGTTTAGAAAACAAACAGTCCAGCCCTGAGAACTGCAATATCTTTATTTCCCTCCTCACTGGTTTTACTTGTTTGGGATGAACCATTTGGGAAAAAGTGGCAGAGAAAGCAGACAATGGAAGGAGGAAGAAGACAGGAAAACAGAAGGATCAGAGGCATCACCAAACAGTAAACACGTGACAGTCGGCTCTGAAAGAGAGCAGGGGGCAAGGGGCTGAGGGCTGGGACCAGGGCTCCCGGACAGGTCGGATCGGGCATCACCCAATTCATTACAACAAGTTGAAATGTGATCATGTGATTTTAGAATCTCTAAGACTTTTGAACTCTGCAGATTCAGAATTCAGACATAAAGCTCCTCCCTACACGCCCTGAGCCGGGGCCTGTGCAGCCTGCCAATGGGGAGTGGACAGGCCAGGGGAGGAATGGTCAGAGAGAGGGACCCAGCTCAGGTGGCCCCCACCTGGGACCCATTTCTGCAGCCTCCTCTGCCAACTCATTCCTTCTCTGGCCTCAGGATGGGACTGCCAACCACATGACCAGGGATGAAGGCCGGGAGAGAAGCAGACCCTCCAAGGCTGTCAGCCCCCTCCCTGGCCAGCGCACCACAGCATTCAGGGTTGCAGGCCTCTTGGTGTGCACACATGTCCCACTCAACATGGTGACCTCAGAAGGTGGGACAGCAGCAGTTCCTGTCACCCAAGGTCCACCCTGGCATGGCTGGTGAGAACTGCACTCCTTTGGGGCAGAAGTGGTTCTCGGTGGCTGGAGTTCTGTGGGTCCCTCCAGGAGTTCCAGGGACTGCGAGAATTGTCCAGACTTAGCTGAAGATTCCCGAAAGCCTTCAAACTCCCCCCACGTGCTGCTGGGTTCCCCAGGGTCAGGACACCGGGTGGTGCAGGTGGAAACGCCCTCACGGGGCAGGGAGTTGCTGGCTTTCCCATCCGACAGGAGAAGGTCAGGGGAGATCCGTATCCATTCCAAACTGTCATCACTCAGCCTCTCAGGTGCCACTGGGAGGGAAGCCTTGGGCTGCTTCCTCCTGGTCACTCAAAGGCTCTCCCTCCAGCTCCTGCCGGTCTTGCATCTCGGAGCCGCCAGGCCAGCAGAGGCCCGATGAACGGCTGCTCCTGAGACACGCACACCACAGTGCGGGCCGCCCAACCTTCCCCTGCCCTGAATAGGGCCTGGGACGCGCAGGAGTGCCCCGGGCTGCCCAGTGGCTGATGGTGGAGAGTGCCCACGTGCTGCTGTGGAGCTGACACAAGCCACAGGCACGGCCGGGTCGCCCGGGAGTCCTGGCTTCCTCCCACGCGCGCGGGCGCGGAGTCCGACACAGGGGCGCGTCCCGGACCCACAGCAGGTGTGCGACGAGCGGCCCAAGGCGGGGCTCCTTCTCTGCAGAGGGTCGCGAGCGGGCCTGGGAGCCCCACGCTGACCAAAGGAGCGGGAGCCGGGCTCCCACTGGAGGCCCAAGTGGGAAGGAGGGGTGCAGCGCCCCGGGGTCTCCAGAGAGTCCCTCTCGCACGCGGCCCGCACCTGGACCGCCTGAGCCTGGACAGGGTCCGAGGTGGCCGGCTCAGCACCCGGCCCGCGGCTCGCAAGGGTCCCCACGCGTCCTGGACCCAGGGCCCGCACGCACCTTCGTCGCCGCCTCGCTTGGGCCGGGCGGGGCCAAGCCGGGAGAAACCTGCCACCTGCCGTCCTCTCCAGCCCGCGCCGCCCTGTTGCCCGGCAACGGCGTGCGCCAGCTCCGCTTCCGGCGTCCGCCGCCGTGGCGTCAGACGCACCCGGGGCGTGACCAGCATCGGCCCCGCCCTCAGGCCCACGGCCCTGCCCCGCCCTCTCTGGCCCGGCCCCGCCCCCTGGCCAGGCCCCGCCCCCAGGCCCCGCCCGCCCCGCCCCGGGCCGCAGCCACTGCGGGTGGGGTCTGGCCTCCCCACTGGCAGATCCCTGGGCGCGGGGTCGCACGAGCTTTCTGTCCGTCCTCAGTTCGCTGCCCGAGTGGTTCTTTCTTCCTCACGACGAGTGCCCCAGGCCAGTCCCAGCGCACCCATCACCCGCAGTACCTTCTCCCGGCGCCCCGCGGCTGAGCTCGCCGCGCCACCTCTGCGGGTGCAGCTGAGCGACGGCCCCTCAGGACTCCAGCTCCCCCAGGCGAGGCCAAGTCCGTCTTGCTGACTCCTGAACCCCAGCACCTCGCCTGCCCCTAACTCGTCCGCCTTCCACGGGGAAGGAGCGGCGGGAGGCTCCACCCCTCCCTCGCAGGCCCTCCGCTGTCACCAGCCAGCCCCCGGCAGAGCCGGGCAGGTGGACAGCCTCTCTCCAGCCACAGCGGGACTGAGGAGCTAGCCTGGCCTCTGCCAGCTCCCCTCTGGGCTTCCAGGCCTTCTGCCCTCTGCCCTCACCCCCAGACTCAAGGAGTCAACCTGACTCCATCTCCCTGGCCTTCCCAGACTGGACCCATCACTGCCTCTTCTGAGTAAGGGGAGGGCCTGGCCCTGGTGAAGCCCTGAGCCAGACACCTGCTGCCCACGCCACCCGCTGTCCGCCCCACCCACTGTCCACCCTGTCCACCTTCAGGCTCACATTTCTCTCCCCCTGGGGCCTGGACTCTGTCCTTGCTTGAATCACTCCTTCCCCCACTGGTCCTTCTCAGCCAAGCTCCCGAAAAATTTAATATTACAAATGGCAAGATGAGGTCATTCGCTGCACCTTAGACCAGCCTCCTGTTCCCTCTCCTTCCTGAGGGGCAGAGCAGCCAGGCCACCCAGTATGGGAGCTCTTCCGTCAGAGTGTCTGGGACTGGACCTTGGCCCAGCCACCCCAGCACCACAGTGGCCCTAAGGATGGTGATTGTGCAATGGTTGGGTTTGTAGACCAGGCCTGAGCCTGTCTTGCCAGCCTAGGGGCAGCGTCCATTCCCACTGCTGCCCTCATCACTGCACTGTCTTTGCCGTCCTTGAGGCCCAGGAAGCTGGGTTGTCGGCGGGGGGGGTGTGGGCAGGAGGAGTGTTGTCCTTGTGTACAGGTGGGGAAACTGAGGCCCAGCCCCAAAGGCCTGTGTGAGAAGCAGAGCTGGGGCAGGAGCTGTTCTCCTGGTTCTCTGCCATCCCCCACTCCCGTCTGGGCCTCAGCTTCCACGTGGAGAGCGTGGGGCACACAGTACCCCCAGGATGGTTTGAGTATAAAAATGACCCATATGGCTTGATTAGCTGGTGTGGTGGCTGAACAGAGCCCCACAGAGATATCCATGTCCCAATCCCTGGAACCTGTGAATATGTGACCTTACAAGGTCAAAGCCACTTTATAGATGTGCTTCAGTGAAAGGCACCGGAAAGGAGGAGAGGAGCCTGGTGAGGAGTAATCACAAAGGGCCTGGTAAGGAAACAGGAAGGTCAGAGTCCGAGACGAGACACAGAGATGGAAGCAGAGCCAGAGTGATACTGGGCACTAGCTCGGGACTGCAGATGCCTCCGGAGGCTGAAGGGACCAGGAAACAGGTCTCCGCTGAAGCCTCCAGAAGGCACACTGTCCAGCCCACGCGTGGAAGCCGAGTTGGTCAGTGTGCTGCATGCTGTTTTCCACCACTGTGTTTCTAGTGTTTTGTTATGGCAGCAGGGACACTGATACACTGAGTGACCCCTTGCAACCCCCTGAAAGGTGCTGCCTTGGGGAAGCCAAGGTGCAAAGGAAATGGCAGAGGTGACCTTCACCTCAGGTGCCCAACCCTGCGGGAGGAGGTGGGGGCAGCCCAGGTAGCTGCTAGGCTGCTTGGCTTCTTGGGCCAGCTTCTGGGCAGACCAGCCTGCTTCATGGCACAGCCCTCTGGGGCACCAGCTGAGGGCAAGGCTTCCAGGTTGGTGAGCAGAGCAGGCACTGCTCAAGTTGAATTGGCCCCAGCTGCTAGGGGAGACTGGCCCGAGAGGGTGGGTTCCCATTAAAGTCCGGCTGTGGGGGACATTAGCCATGACTCCTGAGGGGCATGGAGGGGGCAGGTGCAGTGTGGTCAGGAGGAAGAGCCCATGTGGCCCTACCAGGACCTCTCCAGCCACCTCTGCGCACCCCTGAGCCCCAGCCCTGCTCAATGAGTGTGTGGGGAGCACCTTCCCTCTGCAGAGGAGCCAGGCTTCCCAACCCCAGCCTCAGGAGGAGGGGGCCAGCCTGGGCCCTTTGGCTAGTGCCACCCCCCACAGAACCCCACAGTCATCTCAGCACCTCCCAGCATCACCTGATGAGCAGGGACTGGCTGGGGAGGGGTCCCCAGAAGCACCCAGGCATCCAGCTCGTCTGCGATCCTCAGCCCCAAGTCCCTAGGGCAAGCCCAAGAGAACGCCTGTCCTCGCTGCCAGCAGCAGGAATGACAGGGCTTGCAGGTGGCAGCATGGGAACCTGCTGCTACTCAGCTCCCAGGCGGACTGCTGAGCCAGAGGGCTGGATGGAAACACAGGGGTTGAAAGAAGCCCACCTGCACGGGACGAGGGCAGCACCCTGTCATGACCCCCACGGCCGTGTTTCCTGATCCCAGCTGTGTGGGTGCAGAGGAAGTGGACCTGGGGACAATACCCAGGCCTGAAACAGGCACCCAGCTTTGAGAGAGAGTGAGGCCATTGCAGGTCAGGAGTCAGTGTGGTCAGGCAAGAGGGGGAGGCCGGGTGGACAAGTACCCCCACCTGCTCGCAGGGGTCCTCCCCATCATCTCTGTGCAAAAGACTGAGCAGGGGCAGGTGGCGGCCGAGACGGTCCTCGGTGCTCTCACCTCTGCTCACACCCCTCCAACTGGGCACAGGGCTGGGCTGTGCGCAAGGCTGTGAATGGGGTGGGGCGAGGACCACAGCAGAGCTATTTTTGCTTATGTTACTGCAGCTGCCGCAGCAAGCATCAATCATTGATGCCGTGGGCATCCCTACCGGTGGAGGGTGGAGGCCAGCAGCCAGTCAGGCCATGGGGGCAGGGCGGCAGCTCTGTCAACGCGTCAGGGCCTGGGGAGCCTTGGATCCTTACTCAGGTCCCACCAGGGCTTGCACCCCATGTCCTGGCACCCAGCCTCAGGAAGGCTGTGGGCAACCAGTGGGCTGGGGCAGTGTGGCCATCTCAGTGGTCCAAGGAAGAGGTAGAGGCTGCATGCACAGGAGAGAGCATGTGACACCCTCTCCCTGGGGTGACACCTACAGCAGGTGTGGGGCCTCGTATGTGCCAGGGGTGGCCATGAGTTGGGCTCATGTCCAGTGATGCTGTGCATGGGGGCATGCATTCCTGAGCCCCGCTTCTGTGGTCCTCCCTAGCTGGGCATCTGTCCCCAGAGGGGAACACGGGGAGGAGACTGGAGCTGGGCGTGAAGACAGAGCTCAGGCTTCAGCTGGTGGGGAGGGACTGGGATGGGGGCTGGCAGCCCCCCTCACCTTCTCTCCTGCTCCCACAGCTATGACCCCGGGCCCCGTTTGGGCTGCTGAGGCCCTGGTGGGCAGGTGCAGGGATTTTGGCTGGGCCCTGGGGAGCCAGTCCCCAGCCTCACGTAGCCGCAGCCTGCCCATTTTTGAGCGTGCACTGCCCAAGTTGCAGGCCCTCCCAGAGGCATCTGGAGTGAGATAGAGCCCTCAGGGCACTAGGAGTACTGGGGTTTCCTGAGGTGGGGAAGCTCTCTGGAGAGACACCCCAAGGTGTCTGTTACTCAGGACACTCTCAGCTTAACCCTCAAGCTGGGAGAAGACCCCAGAAGGAGGGTGGGAGGGGCAGAAGGAGGGTGTCAGGTCCCCTGACAGTCACAGCCAGACTGCAGCCCCAGCATTCAGGGTGGGGCAGACCCAGAGGCCACTGCGGAGACACCAGCCCTCTGTCTCAGAGCGGGCAGGAGAGGGGAGGGCACCCCTGGGCAGAACAGGCCCTGCCCACACCCCATCCTGAATTCTGAGCCCTGAATCTGGGGCTGCAGGGGAGCACCGCACAGCTGTGCGTGTGTGTGTCTGTGTGTGCCTACCGTGGAAGTGGACAGCTCCATCTGGGGCAGAGGCGAAGTCCCTGGTCCTGGGCAGCCGTGGCTGGGCTCTGGGACCATCTCTTAGCCAGGGGTGGGCAGGCTCAGTGGACACAGCTTGGGGAAGGTCTCAGCTACCCCAGACTGAGGGGCAGGGCCAGGGCAAAGTCCTCCCGAGTGTGGTGTCCCCACACTCCCACGATGCCACGCTGAACTTGTGCTCTCACTCAGCCCCCACCAAGATGGTCTTGAGGGCTGTCGTCTTTCTGAAGGAAAACAGAGGCAGGGGCAGCAGGTAGGAGCCCAGGGACAGGGACACGTTGGGAGGCAGCCCCGGCCTCCCTACCCAGGGTTCCTTCCTCACCCACCCCGCAAAGCCGAGGGGAGTCCTGTACAGATCACGCTGGACCATCGGGTGAGGGGCCCAGGGGGCCGCATGACCTTGCCAAGCACACACACCTAACGGGGCTGAGGACCGGAGCTGCTCCTTGTTCCCAGGCCCTGCCGCCAGACTGAGGCACAGAGGAGTGGCAGACCAAGCCCCCGGCAGACCCAGCAGAGCATAGGTGCAGCCAGGGACACGCACAGAGGCGCATGCACGCGGGCACCCTAGTGGCTACCTCCCTGTGCCCAGGGAGTGACTGACTCTAGGCGGGCAGAGCAGGGTGGGTCCCTGGGGAGGGAGGTGAATGCAGGGCCTCTGGGCCCCAGGCAACACTGCTGAGCCCCCGAAAGAAGGACACCACGAGGAGGTGGGGTAAGGAGGCCGTGCCCCATCCCGACTGGGTTGGTGGGGAGGAGGCTGCCAGGGCCTCTTCCCGGCAGTGGCTCTGGCGTCCATCTGGCTGGCTGCTGGACGGCTGCCCGGTGGCTGCAGCGCGGCTAACCGGAACTGTCCGGAGTGAGTCATCGCACGCGGGCAGCTCACCTGGGTGCGCTGGCTGTGCCTGGCCTCCCAGTGAGCCGGAGTGTGTGCGCCTGTGCGTATGTGCATTCATCTTGGTGTGGGTGTTCCTGCATGTGTGCCTGTGTCCGAGTGTATCGAGACATATGCCAGGTGACCCGTGTCTGTGTAGTGGTGAGTTTGTGATCTTGCCAATGAGTGTGTGTCTCTGCATGGCCCTTCCCATACAGCCTGGCCTCTTCCCACTCCAGGAAAAGGTGTCTGTGTGTGTGTGTGAGAGAGAGAGTGTGTGTTCGTGTGTGTCTCTATGTGTGAGTATGTGTCTGTGTGTGTGTGCCTCTGTGCGTGTGCGTATCTGTGTGAGTGTGAGTCCTTCGGGGTGTGCCCCACTCAGGTCTACACAGGCCAGGCCTCAGCTAACTCATACAACTCCCTTGGGCCCCTGCCTTCCCTATCCCCATCCCCAGGTGTGCCACCTCTGTGGGTGTGTCTATGTGTATGTGTGTGTCTATGTGTGTGTGTTTGTGAATGTATGTGCCTGTGTCTGTGTGTGTGTCTCTGTGTATGTTTCTGTGTGTACCTGTGTATCTTTGTGTCTGAATGTCTCTGTCCATTGTGTCTATATGCCTGTGTGTGTGTGTCTCTGAGCATATGTGCCTGTGTGAGTGTGTGTCTGTGTATCTGTGTGTCTCTGTATCTGTGTCTCTGCGTGTGTGTGTGTGTATCTGTATGTGTGTCCGTGTGTGTGTGTGTCCCTGCATCTGACCCACATCCCCGGACACTGCCAGGCAGGTCCTCCTGGTGCTGGTGGTCCTCTCCTGGGACTGTTCCAGCCCTGCCTCCCCCCAAAACCCCTGCAGAACTCTGCTCCTTCCCGGGTGTGCCCCATTCAGGTCTACACCAAGCCAGGCCTCAGCTAACTCTTAGAACTCACTTGGTCCCCTGCCCTCCCTGTCCCCACCCCCAGGTGTGCCACCTCTGTGTGGTGCCCAAGCTAGATCCCAGGGAGGCTCCCACCCTCAAACCCTGGTCCTCACCGAGTCCCCTCTGCCCGAATATCCTGGGACCCTTTCGCTCCCTGGTTCAGCTGCCCCTGATTCCAGCGTGCCCCTGATTCCAGCGTGCCCCATGCCAACACACCTAGCTGCGTGTGCAGTCTTTCCTCAGCTCTCACCAAACTTAGAAACCCTGCTTGGAGCCTTAGGTGGCATCTCCCACCCACAGGAGCTCCCTCAGCAGCCTTGCTGCCCTGTCCCTGCCCACTGGGCCTGACTTTCAACCCAGCCCTTTTGCCCCCACTCTCTGCACGCACGCTACCCTGTTCCCTCTCTCCGGAACACTCTTCCTGCACTGCCTGGCTCATGACTCACCCCTAAGGTCCCAGCTTACGCTGCCAGGAGCCTTCCAGGACCCCCATTTCTCCGCCCTCAGAGCAGTGCCGCCCTGCAGAAGCCTCATCTTTGCAGGCTTGCCTGTGTCTACACCAGACCCGGAGCCCCTGGGGCAGGGCCAGTGGGGTGCTGGTCGCCGCTGTGTCGTAGGCCCCAGGCTTTTGACAAGAATCAGCAGAAAGGATGACTCTGGGCGGGGTCCTGGCTCCAGGACGGACCCCAGCGCCGGGCGCTCCCGCCCGCAGAGCCCACCCCGCCGCCCTGTCCGGGGCGCCCCGTTCCCGCTGCACGCTCTCAGCCTCATCCTCGCCTCTGCCGCCCCAGCCCCTGCAGAAATCTGTCCTGTCCTGTGCGTCCAGATCACCTCCGGGGGCGCTCGCGACCACTGCTGTCCCCACAGGCTGCCCCCCACCCCAGCTTGTGACTAAAGTGTCTGTCTCCCCGGACTGGGAGGTGAAGACAGCGGCAAGTCCAGGAGCCTCAGTGCGGGGGTCCGCGGGTCCCTCCCTGGCGAGAGTCCAAAGTCGATCCTGCGGACCCGACAGGCGGGTCGGGGGCGCGGGGCGGGGCGGGGCCTGGCCTGGAGGGCGGGGCCTGGCCTGGAGGGGCGGGGCCGCGGCGGCGGCAGCCAATGGGCTGAATGAGGCCGGTGGCACCGCCCGCGCGCGCGCTCCGCAGTGGCCGGGCCGGGCTGGGCGGACCCGGGCGGGGTCCTAGCTGAGTGGCTGGGTAGCCAGGCGCGTTGTGTCTGCAGTCCGAGGCCAGCCGCCAGAGGCAGCGCAGGCCAGCGGGGCAGAGCGCGGCTCCCGCCCGCCCGCCCGGTGCGCCGGAGCCGGGACCAGCAACTGGACGCGACGGGCCGCCCGGCCCGCACCGCCCGGCCGCCGCGATGTGCGACTGCTTCCATGTGGTGCTGCCCACCTGGCCCGGAGCCCCCGGCAGCGGTGCGCCCCTCCCCGCCTGCAGCCCGCTCCCCTGGGGCGGGTGGGCTCCTCGCGGGGGCGCGCGCCGGGGCGTGTCCGGGGGCGCGCAGTGCGGGCCGTGGGGGCGGGGGCCTCGGGGACGCCGGCGGGACTCGCGCGCGGTTCTGGGCCTCCCCGGGCGCTGGGGTCTCTTCTCCCGTGCCTCGCGTTCTACCTGTCCGCGGCTGTCGCTCCCCGCTCCTCTCCCGGCCTCTGGGGCTGTCCCTGCCTCTCACTTTGTTTCTCGGTGGCTGACTCGTCTCTGTCGCTCACTCCGTCACTCGCGGTCCCTGTCTGTCTCTCCTTCTCGCTCCTGCCCCGCTGCTGGGATGCTGTCTGGTCGAGAAGCAGCCTCCTGGGAGGTGCTACGGCGCTCTGGAGCTGGGCTGGTGTCTGCATGGGGCACGAAAGCCGAGACCGTCGCGACCCAGGGCACCTGCACCAGGCCTGCCCTCTCACCTGCTTTGGGGGAGAGCAGCTAGGCTGGTCCGGGAGTGTGGGCTCTCGGCTTTGGTCCAGGGCTGCCAGTGTGGTCTGGGCTGCATCTACTGTGTGGCTGTGTGGGGGGGTCGCCGGCTAGGTGGAGGCTGTGGCAGGGCTATGCCTGAGGTCTGGAGCCTGGTGTGGGGCCTGAATGGGGTCAGAGTCAGGCCACAGGGTCCCGCAGTGCTGGGCAAGGGAAAGTGGGTGCTGCCCACTGGTATGCCCCCCAAAGATGGTCATTAGCCTCCCTCTGAGCCACAGTCTACAGAATGGGTACCTGGTGCTCTTTGTGTGTCTGTCCCCACACTGGGCCTGGTTGCAGGGCCTCGGTGTCTCAGCATCTTGGAGGGCAGGGCGGGAAGGGGGGGGCAGTCCCTCGGGCACTGGGTCTTTGCTGCTGCAGCCTGGCCACACCCAGGGCATTGGCAGCCACCAGCCAGGGGGTTGGGCTGGCCGGCACTGGCGCAGGCTACACCCTACTCCTTGGGGAAAACAGGTCGATGGTAATGGTGCCCATGATGCTGCAGGTGCAGAGGGGTGCCCTCGGCCTGGTCATGCCCCCCGCTGCAGCAGGTACTCCCAAGGCCCCTCCTGTGGCCTGTCTGGTGAGCACCTAGGGTGGGAGGGTCATCTGAAGGGCTCCAGAGCTGGGAGGCCCCGACTGCACCGGCTTCACGGGGTCACAGACAGGAGCCCGTGTTTGGGCTCAGTAGTGGGAGGAAGATGGCCCCGTTGGGCTGGGGGCCCTCGGCCCCTCCTCTTTCACTATGGCTGACCCTGCCCGCATCCCTGCAGGTGAACCTGGTCAAAGGGAGAAGGGTGGGGCCCCAGGGACATGGGACCACTACTCTGCCGCCGGCTTCCCAGCACAGCCCTTCCACTCCGCTTCTTCCTCATTCATGGGCATCCAGAGACTCCCAAGCTGCAGGGTCCAGGACCATCTCATCCACCCACTATCTCCGCAGAGCCTGTGCTGGCTTCATGGTTCCCAGGCAGTCCCTCCCTGTGTCCAGCCCACAGAACCATCTGCTGTTAGGGAATAAGGTCAGTGGTGCTCACTGGGGCATTGGTAGGAGAGCTGCAAGGTCAGAGCCCTTGGGAGCTCTGTCCAGTGTGCCGGTTCCCAGGCCCTCCCCAACCCTGTGGCCCAGGAATGTGCATTCCTGACAAGCACCCTGCCACCTACTGCCTTTCCCAGCCTGGATTTGGTCCAGGCCTTTTCCACCTGCAGTCCCCTCTCAACAGGCCAGAGACGGGCAGACTCTCCCCTGGTCTCGCCTTCCTTTCCCGTCCAGTCCAAACCTGCCCTCTGCCAGCAGCCCCAGGCACCAGCCCAGCAAGGAGCCATCATCTCGGCAGCTTTTGCGCCGAGGCTGCCCCCTGGTGGCCAGGTTGGGAACATCCCTCGCAGGGATCGCCCGACCTAGTGGCCCCAAGCCCGACTCCTTCACAGCCCCAGGGAAGGGGGCTCTGCCTGGGCGCACCAACCCCACGGAGCGCTGCTGACTGTAACACCAGCCAGTTCACTCCCAATGGATTCTGGGTGTCACACCCTTGCCTACTCCAGGAGCAGGCTGGCCCCTTCCCAGGGGCACAGCTGAGCCCCCAACAGCTGGGGAGACAGGGAAACCCTCCCCTTCCCACCCCCCCCGGCCCCGGTCCCCGCCCTGCACCTGCTGTCCCTGGCTTGGCCTGAGTACCTCCCACAACACCTGAAGGAAGCACCACAGTGTTGGGAAGGCCCCCGGTGCAGTGACACCGTGTGAGGATGTCTGGGGGGTCTCTCTTCTGGGGCGGGGGCCATGACGTGGCTGGGCCCTTTCCCAAGACAGGTGCAAAGCAGGGCAGCTGTGGAGGTGGTCTTGCTGTTCTGTGCCTCGTTGGTGCTCTCTGCAGGGCCTCGGGGCTGAAATGTGGGTCAGGACCTTGCATTTGGGGCTGGGAGTGATTGTGGCTGCCTGTGCTGCTAGTGCCATGGAGATGGGGATGCCGAGTGCCGGTGCTGGTGGGCCTGTCACCACCCTTGTATCTCCCTGACCAGGTTGTCTACACTGGGGGAGGGCTGTCTATTCCCATCCTGCAGATAGGGACACTGAGGCTGGGGCCAGAGCAGCACACGGAGCGCTTTGGTTGGTGACCTGCTGTTCTGACAGGTGCTGGCTCTGCCCTGCCCCACCAGGGAGGGTGCCACAGGCAAAGGAGCCCCTCTGTAGCCACCTAGTGGCAGGAACGAGCACGGAGGAGGAGGCAGCACAGGGTATCCTGGACTGTCCCCCTCATCCCCCACTGAAGTGGCCTCTCAGAAGCCACCAAGAGTGATGTCATAAGTGTGTTCCTGACAACACCCCAGCTCTTTCCCTACTGGAGAAACTGAAGCTGGATCACCAGGGAGGAAGGCTGGCTGCCTGCTGGCCTCCGGCTCCTGCCCCAAGCCTCAGGCAGTGCCCACCTGGTGCAGCCCGGGGAAGGGGGTGGGGCTCAGAAGTGGACAGGAGGGTCAGGCCCACAGAGCATCTGGCTCCAATGCCCCAGGAGCCTGCTCCCTCTGAGCCTTCTCCACGCCCAGGAAGCTGAGTGCCACTCCCACCTGGGCTCATCGTGGCTGGGCCTACAGTGGCAATGCCCTTATTGCCTTCTCTCTGTTTGGCCAAGCTCTTCTGTCCTGGGCTGGGCTAGGAGCTGCCTCTTCCGGGAAGCCCCCTGGGTTGCTGGGCTCACTCCCAGCTCTCCCTCTGACCCCCTCTGTGTCCTCCCTCTTGTGACACCTATGCTGAAGACCTCTGTGTTTCAGGCAGCTGGCATCTGCTTAGCTGGGGTCTGGCTTGCCCAGGTGTGGGAAGTATAGGTGCTGGGGAGGAAAGGCCCCAAATCCCCAGCAAGTGGGGAGCACTGGCTGTCTGAGGGTCCCAGCCACCCATTAAAGGAGTAAAACGCCACACTCTCCCAGCTTGGTCTTCTGGCTGGCAGAGGCAGACCCTGCCCTCGGGGATCATGTGAGGTGTGGGGGTGCCTCCCCATCTGTCTGGCTGCCTGTCCATCCATCCCTCTGGGTCTCAGAGCCAGCCACCTGGGGAGCCCGGGACCGGAAGTCATACCTCAGCAGAGCAAGCATGCACCCAGTGTTCATTCAACAAACGTGAATTACATTTCTGTGGCCAGTGCAGCCTTAGGGGGCACAGAGGGGCCAGAGAGGGCTCCCTGGAGGGAAACCAGCCCAATGGAGACCAGGACTGGTTATGAAAAAGAAGCAGACGCAGACAGGAGGAGCTTGCAGAGGCCAGGGGCGTGGTCAGGGATCTGCAAGCCTTTCAACCCAGTGCATCTGGGACGGGGTGGGGGAGGATGGAGAGGGGACAGCGCCAACTGCTGGAGGGAGGGCTTTGTCTTGAGGGCAGTGGGGCACCCGGGTGTCCCTAGGTCTTAGGGCAGTTTTGGTGGGAAGGAGCTGCTCCGTGCCCCCACGGAGGCCAGGTGAGCCTGGAGGGAGCTTAGCGGAGTCTCAGTGGACATACAGGGAGGACGGGCCATGCTCCCTGCTCTTCACCCACTCTAAGGGCAGCGGGGTCCCTGGCCACGCTGTGAGCTTCGAGGGCGTCTCCCCCAGGCTCCTGCTGCACTCCGCCTGGGCCTCAGATTATCCTTCATTTTTCTTTTTTTGGAAGCCATAGCTGGCCAGGAGCCAAGGCCTTCCTTGCTCGGATAAATGTTTAATAGTCAGAAGCACTTTCTAAAATGGAAACATGGAGCTGGGCCCAGGAGGCAGGGGTGGGAAGGGCTAGGGCGGGAGGCGGCGCTCCCCCCTCCTCACACCCCGAGAGGCCGTCCCCTCCGGCTGCCCGTCCTGCCCTGCCTGCTCTGCCGCAGAGGCTGGAAGACTCGGACTTGTTGACCCAGTGTGTGCTAGTGAGGGTGGGAGTGGCCTGGGGCCTCCTCTCTGCGGAGCCCTTGGGAGGGACTCCTTCCTGCAGGGGTGGTGGTGGAAGGGTAGGCAATTGCACAGGCTGTTCTGGGCAGGAGTCCGGAAAGGGATCTCAAGCCACACTCCTGCCTGGACTGGACCCCGCCAAGAGTATAGTCAAGCAAGGGCAGCTGGGGGTGCCCAGGACGCAGCAGGGGCGGAACACTTGGGGAAGCCTCACTGGGCCATGTCCGTGTGAGCCCTGAAGCTGGATGGGCTGTCCGGCGGTGGCGCCTGGGAGGGCGGGAGGCCCTGTGACTGAGCCCCACCCAGTGGAGTGAAGGCCCCTTTGTTTAGGGCTCCAGCCCTCGGTCCTCGGCCTGCTCCTGCTGCCTGGCAGGCCTGGCTCCTGGGTGAGCCAGCACCATGGGCTCCTTGGTGACACATGCCCTGAGAATGCCGAGCTTCACGCCTTGGCCTTCTGCCGGCTGATTCACCATCCGTTGCCCTCAGCCCTGCCCCGCCCAGTCAGCAGCCGAGTTCCCATGGCGACTCCTAGCTAGTCCTAGGTCCTGGCAGCTCTAAGCCGGGACTGGCTGTGCAGTGCACATCATGGCACGTGCTGGACAGCCTTGGTCTCAGGGTACGTGATGTAGTGGCTCAGCATATGCCCCGCCCACCGTCCCTCCAGCTGATCAGGCACCTGCCTGACCACTGAGTCCCGCCACATGGTGCCGGGGGTCTGGTATGTGGGGTCCCTGGGAACTGAGGCAGGTGAGCGAGGCCTGTCGGGACTGGATAGCAACAGGGGCAGGGTGTGGAGTGCGGCTCTCCAGTTCTTACCCTCCACAGTACAGTGGCCCTGAGCCAGAGCCCAGGGCCTCCAGCCTGACCCTTTCCCTTGCTGTGCATCTGCACCGTGCTCTGGGCACCCACCGCCAGGGGCTCCAGAGCCAAGGGCTCAGGGCTGACCGCCCGGTGAGGGAGCGAGTCCAGAATCTGAGCTGGGACGCTGTCTCAGGAGAGCCAGTGGCATGAGCTTAGTCTGGATAGGGCCTGGGGCAGGGTGTGGCACGTTCCCCTGGTAGTCTGTGTTGGGGAGGGGTGCGCCAGATCTCGGTCCTAGTTCCAAGGCTTGGTGGACCACACTTGGCACGCTGCAATGAGCGTCTGGGAAGCGCTCGTGTGGCCAGCTCTGCAGGGCACCTCTGGCCGCTGAGGTGGGCCTGGCTGGGGTGGGGGCTCCAGCAAAGTCTCTTCTGGGAGTCAGTGCTGTGTCTGGTGTGACGGCCCTGCTCTGAGCCAGTGTCCCCTTCCTGTCCCACCGCAGCCGGGCTGGGCCTCTGGGTACAGTGCTGACTCAGCCAGCCCTGCCCTGCCTGGCAGAGTGTGGGTGTCAGGTGGTAAACAGGTAAACAGTGTTCCCAGGTGAGAGCTGCCTGGGAGTGGAGGGTGTGTCCCCAGAGCAGGCCTGGCCAGCTTTCCTGCCTCAGTGTAAATAGAGTCGTTTTCTGCCTTTGTGACCGTTAGGTTTTCGTGTCAACCTCTTTAGGCATTGCAATGGGGGGAGGCCAGGAAGGGGCCTGGCAGCCAGTCTCTGCCTTTCAGAACTGGGGAGCCCCTGGGGCCTCTCCCACCCCATTTGCCTGCCAGTGCCCCTGCCCTGGGGCTGGGACAGAGCCTTTCTTGCCCTGGGAGTCCTCTGGTCTACTTGGGGACCCCTTCTCTCTGTGCCCACCTCAGGCCACCCTGGCATTCCGTGGGGACTCAGCCCCCTCAGTCACACCTTCCCATGTCTTCTGTCCGCTGCTGGGGTCTGGTGCGGGTACAGGCTGTTCCGTTGCTGACCTCCTGGGTGGGTGTGACCCCTCACTGCCCCGGAGCCCTGGGCTGGGCCTTGGCTGTGCCGGCCTGCTCCAGACTGCCTGTTGGAGGCAGGTCCCCACCTGGGCTATGGGCACAGGGCTGGCACCTGGGATCCCAGGGGGGCTACCCATAGCACAACTGGGTGAGTCCTGCCGGGTTCTAATGGCCGCCCAGAGCAAAGAGGAGTGGGGGCTGAGGGCCTGGGGTGCAGCAGGGAGAGGTGACCAGGAGGTGGGCCAGGCAGCTGGAGCTCTGGAGAGTGGGGGACTTGGGGTCATGGGACTTGGGTGTTTCTCAGCCACCACTTGTATCCAAATGACTGGAAAGGATGGAAACCTTGTCTCAAAAACTGCTAGGCCAGTGTGGCGCTCACGTCTGGGATCCCAGCACTTTGGGAGGCCAGGCAGAAGGATCGCCTGAGCCCAGGAGTTTGAGACCAGCCTGGGCAACATAGGAAGATCCCATCTCCACAAAAAATTTAAAAATTAGCCTAAAATTTTAAATTAAAAATTAAAAACTAGTGGCTCCTGTGCCCACCCCGTGCACCTGGGCTCCCTTCCCGGCCAGCCCTGGACGCCTGCCTGCTCGCCTCACTGCATGCTGGTGTGTGCCTGTAGCCCTAGGTACTTGGGAGGCCAAGGAGGGAGAATCGCCTGATCCCATGCATATGAGACCAGCCTGGACAATATAGTAGGATCCCATCTCTCCAAAAAAATTTAAAAAGTATCCAGGTGTGGTGGTGTCACCTAGAGCCTCAGCCACTTGGGAGGCTGACACGGGAGGATGGCTTGAGTCCAGGAATTTGAGGCTGCAGTGAGCCATGATTGCACCACTGCACTCCAGCCTGGGCAACAGAGACAGACCCTGTTTTAAAAATGCTGGTTCCAGCTGAGCGAAGTGGCGTGTGCCTGTACTCCCAGCTACTCGGGAGGCTGAGGTGGGAGGATCGCTTGGGCCCAGGAGTTCTGGGCTGTAGTGCGCTATGCCAATCGGGTGTCCGCACTAAGTTTGGCATTAATATGGTGACCTCCTGGGAGCAGGGGACCACCAGGTTGCCTAAGGAGGGGTGAACTGGCCCAAGTCGGAAATGGAGCAGGTCAAAACTTCCATGCTGATCAGTAGTGGGATCGCACCTGTGAATAGCCACTGCACTCCAGCCTGGGCAGCATAGCAAGACCCCATCTATGAAAAAAAATTGCTGGTTCCTGAGCCCCACCACACCCTGCTTGCCAGATACCCTGGTGCTTTGAGGGGTGGGGGCTGCTGTGAGTTGGGCTGAGAGGGCTGAAAGGAGGCTGGGGTCGGCTGCCCCAGGACCTCAGGCAGGTGGCGGCTGACCAGGCCCTGAGGTCACTGGCCCAGCCCCCTGTGGGCTCAGTCTTGCCCTTAGGCTGTGTCTCTCCTCTCCTCTCGGCCAGCCTCTGTCCTGGCACTCATAGGGAAACTGAGGCACAGGGCTTGTGCAGAGCTTGCCTGGGAGGGACCTGCCTCAGGCCTGTGTCTGCCTACACAGCAGGACCTGGCACGCACTAAGGCACTAGCCAGGCTGGGCTGGCTGTGTGACTCAGAGCAGTCGGTTCCTCTGCAGTCAGCTGCTCAGGCTGGGGGGGCACGCGGGGTGGGGTCCCCAGCCCAAGAAGCTGAGTGAGTGTTGGGGGCTAGTCTGGCTCCCGGCCCATCGGGGGACCCACCCACTCCCGCTGGTGGGGCGTGTGGGTCCTGGCAGGGCTCAGAGCCAGCCCTAGGAGCAGCCAGAGGCGGGACAATGGGGGGAGGAGCTGTGGAGGGAAGAACCGGGCGTGTCTGGGGGAGGCGGCCAGTTGGGATCTTCACTTCTGGGCCAGTTGGGAGAGCGTCTGTGCCTTCCTTGGTAAGTGGCTCCTGTGCCCACCCCCTGCACCTCGGCCCCCTTCCCGGTCAGCCCCAGGCACCTGCTTGCCTCACTGCTTCAAGGGTCTGTGGGGGCCAGCAGGCCGCCAGCAAGGGGGGCTAGAGGAACAGAGCTGGGCTGGGCATCCCCCTGTTCCACAGCTGATGGACAGGCCGGGGTGTTAGTTCACTGTGGCTCCAGCCAGGGCCAGCGGGCTGGGCAGAGATGTCAGGGAGAAAGCCCTGGGGCCCCTTTTCCTGGCTCCTGGCCCCTGAGGTGCCGGTTGAGCCCAGGGCATACAAGGTGTGTGGCAGGACACCGAGCTGTGGGCCCTGGGCAGGTAGGGGACAGTGGCTCTTGTTTGCAGGGAGTCTGGGTGTGGGGGAGTTTAATGCCAAGGGCACCTGCATGCAGGGCAGCCGCAGGTGTGCCAGTCCCTGAGGTGGGCGTGTGGCCTGCGGAGGAGTCCTCAGATGACCTGTGCTTGCTTGGTACACGGGGGCCCTGGCTGACTGTGGAGGCTGCTTGGTTCCCAAGCCCAGGAGCATTCTCCTCGGGGAGCCTGAGGTGGGCTGTGGGGGCCTGGGGCGGTGGGCAGCCCCGTGACAGGGTCACACTGTCCTGGGTGTCTGTGGGGCTGGCCTTTCAGCCCAGGGAAACTGGCTCGGGCTAGCCCGCCTGGGATGGGTGGGAGCGTGGGGCTGCTCTTTTTGGCTGCCAAATCCCTTGGAGAGGTGGCTGCTGTGCCACCCTGTGCCTCAGTTTCTCCAGGAGCAGAAGGAGATGAACTGGGCCCCCCTGCTGCCTCCCCATCCCCCCCCAGACTTACCAGGCCTTTCCAGGAGATCTGATCAGCTCCGTCCCTTTTCCTATGCACTGCCTGCACCAGGATTTATTATGCACCTACTGTGTGCCAGGCTCTGAGTGCTTGATGAGCAAAGTGTTCTGGGACCAGGGACCAGGCAGTGCCCAGAAGCCGTGGCAGGGTGGCCAAGCTTAGTCTGTGAATTTGCCCAGCAGAGAAAACAGCCTGAGAAAGACTGGAGGCAGGAGAGAGCCCTCGGCCCAGGCGGGCAGTGAGGGCTGGAGAGGCTGTGGATGTCGGCTAGGGCTAGACGGCACCAGGGAGCTACGGAAGGTTGTTTCGGGAGAGTGCTCACCCTCATGTGAACAGCCTCATGGGTGCTGCTGGGCTGCAGTGGGGAGTGGCTGCTGGGTGTGTGAGGAGCCCAGCTCCCAGGTCTAGGGGACTGAGGCTGGCTCCCCCGCCCCCCCCACCCCCCCGCAGCCTTGGAGGCAGACACAGACCCCGGAGCAAGCGCCTGAGCTGGGTCTGCCTGCCTCATCCCAAGAGAGTTATCTCGAGAAGCACCGGGGAGGGGTGGGGATGCTGCTGAGGAGTCTGCGGGTCTCGTGACACTCGTGACAGTCAGCCGGCCTAGCCCTTTCCTCATCAAGGTCCACGACTGGGTGAGGTCGCAGTGCGGCTGGCTGCGTGCTCCTGTGTCTGGGTGGGCACCCGGCTTCCAGCCCGAGGGCAGTGACTCCCACGGGACTCCCACCTCTGTGGCCTCACTCAGAGCTGTCCATGGGTGTTCAGAGGGAGGAGCCCAGGCCAGACACACAAGTGCACACACGCCCTGAGCACGCACATCCCATGAGCACACACGTGTGCACACATATCTGCAAGCCTGGAGGGGGCTGTCCCTCCCACCCAGGATGGACTTTTCTGGCCACTAGAGAGCCAGTCGCCTCCCTTCCAGCCCCCAGGGCCTTGGTGACTTGCAAATACACCCAACTATGCTCTCCCACCTGGAGGCCAGAGGTGGGGCCCTGGGGCTGCCAGTTTAGATGCAAACTTGGGTTTTGTTTAAGCAAAGTCCATCTCCTCCCCCATGGACCTGTTCTGGGCCCTCTAAGATCTGTCACTTAGCTGCTGGCTGGTGGGAGTCCTCTATCTGGACCGGCTGTGGAGTAGGGGTGTCGGGGAGCTTCTGTACTCCCCAGCCTGTGTTCCTTCTCCCCTCCCACCCCCAGCCCCCGCCTCCTGCCCAAGATCTGCTCCTCCCCCAAACACACTTCCCCTTGCCCTGCCAGCTCCCGCCCTGCCCCAGAATAGTCCAGTTCTTGGGGAGGCAACTTTTCTGGGCCAGGCCGGTGTCCTCTTCGGCTTTCACTGTGGTACCACCCCCACCCACCCTGGCATGCAAGGGGCTGACCTGGGTCTTGGGGTCTCTCCCCAGGGTGCAAGTTTGCACCGCAGGAGTGTTAATGGTAGTGTTGAGGCCAGGGCACTGGGGGGCCCAGGGAGGCGGGGAGAGGCATCAGGAAAGATACCAGGTGCCAGCAGCCTGGCCAGCTGGGCCTGGCTCAGGCATGTCACTCCACATCCTCCTCTGTGAAGTGGGGCTTTGGTGACTGTCAACAACCAGTGTCCTGATTCAGGTGATGGGGCCGCTTGCAGAGCCTGTCTGGGAGAGCCGAAGGGTGGGGCGGGGCAAGAGCGTCCTCCCCTGGACTCTGGGTCCGAGGTGGGGCTCCCTGAGGACCTCGGTCCTGGGAAGCAGTGCTCTTGGTGGGGCACTGAGACACTGGGGGCCTTCTTCTCTCCCCACGGGTGTGGGTCCGAGGCTGGTAGCCTGGCCGGACAGCCTTATCTCGAGGCAGGCAGGATTCCCCCTTCCTGTTTGCGTCCCTGGGCTAAGCTCCTGCCAGCCCCCGTAGAGGGTCCCCTCTCCGCAGCTGTGTGGCCAGAGAGCTCCATCCCTACCGTGGGCAGCGTAGGAACAGCTGCTCCCAGTGCGGTGGCTGAGGGTGGGGCTGGGGACTGTCTCGCGTGGGCCAGTGGCAGGACCAGGCACCGGGCCAGCAGGAGCAGGGCTGGTCACGCCTCCTCCTCCTTCCCCCACACAGGTTCCCAGCACAGGGTGTGCCCAGGGCCTGCTGTCTACACCCTCCCTCACCAGCCCCAACACTCACAAGACTCCCCTGGAGCAGATTTGGAAGTGCAGCCGTCTGTGGCCCCCTCTGGAGCCCTGGACTGTGGTGCCCACCCCTACCCCCGCAGGTCCCTTCTCCGAGGAGTTCCCTCCTGACCCTGTCTGGGGCCTCTCGGCAGCTGTCCCCCACCCAAAACCCATCCAGGCTCCTGCCTACTGGGTGGGGCTTTTTGGCTGGGGAGGCTGCGGAGGAAGGAGGAGGCAGCTGGGTTTCTGGGCAGCCTTAGAACAGAACACCTGCCCCACCCTGAGTGCTGAGGCAGGGGAGCCCCTCCCTCCTCATGACCGCAGCTCCACCTGCTGGCAGCGGAGCAGCTGTGAGCCAGGTGACCCAGGGACCCTCCTCTGCTCCTCGCCCTGCTGGGTAAGGACGGGCTGGGGGAGTTGCCCCGGCTCCACCCCTGCTGGCCAGGTCCCCTTGGGTAAGCGCTCTCCTCTCCCAGCGTCAGTTTTCTCATTTGTTACTCATGTTGGTGATTGAGGGGCCTGGGCAGAGCAGGAAGGGAAACAGGCCAGAGAGTGGCTTTCCTGCCATTGCCCTTGGCTTAGCGGTGGGCAGGTGTCCCCTTCCTCAGTACAGCCCTGTCCCACAAATTTGCTGTGGGTCTGGTGTGGCTGGATTTCCAGGCAGCTCCAGAGGGGCTGGGGCAGCCTCAGCTGGTGGTCCCTCAGGGTTGGGGGGGCACTGGGGTGCCCTGGCAGGGCCACGTGGAGGGAGTCAGGGGGCAGGTGGGCAAGGAGCAGGGGCAGCCATTTGGGAGGCAGAGTGGTGGGGCTGGCCAACTTCTGTCTGTGCAGGTTGGGGGTGCGTCCAGGTGGGAGCAGCAGGGGCCTGTCAGGTGGTGGGCAATGTCTGTGTGCCCAGGTGAGTGAGATGGGCCAAGGTGGCCAGGACAGGGCTATGCAGAAGGGAGATGGCCTTGCCCCTCTACCGCCTGGTTAGGGAGAAGGGGCCTGTGGGGGAGACTGCGTTGTGGGGTTGCTAGGGGTACAATTCTTGGGCTGATACCTTGCCCAAGGTGGCTTGGCGGGTGAAGGAAAAGGGGGTTGTGGCTCTCCTGGGTGGTCATGGAGGCCAGGGGTCTGGGCTTGGCCACCGGAGCAGTAGGAAGGTGGCGGGAGCAGGATGATGTGGGGATGAATTTTGATGGCTCCTGACACCGGCCCAGCCCTGCCTGCCCTCACCTTCTGCCCTTCTCTTCCCTCTCTTGAGAGAACCTCCTCCAGGAGACACCATTCCCCGGCCCTGCTAGGCCTGAGACCAGAGCCAGAGGGGGCCTAGGCTGTGAGCCATTTTGCAGAAGGGCAAGGAAAGGCCCATGAAGCAGCGAGGGAGCTGCAGGGGCCTGCGCAGGCACAGGAGCTCCTGGGATGAGCAGGCGTGGCCCTGGGGGTGCTTCTGGGCGAGCAGTGTCTATATCCTGGCAACCCATCATCAGAGCGGGCAGGGTGGCCCACATATCCGCAAGGGAATGAAAGCTCAGAGAGGGGATGAGCTTGCTCAGGGCGACACAGTACATTGGCCAGAGAGCAGCAGCCAGACCTAGACTCCTGTTGGGACTGGGCCTCCCCATTTTCCCCTCGTGAGGCAGAACCCAAGGCCAGGACACCTGCCACAGGGGACAGGGAGGGCTGGTCCCGAGGCCAGCATACTAGCCCAAACGACAGGGACATGCTCCCTCCCAAGCTGGGTCTGGGGCAGGGGTGGGGTCCTTCGGTCTCAGCCCCTCCTCGTTACCAGCAGTGCGTCACTGCTGGAGGAGGCCCTGGAGCCCAGGCCAGGGTGCCAGAGTGGGACGTTGGTGTAAGATTGGTACTGTTTCTTCTTGGAATATTTAGAGTATAATTTGGAGTGGGGGTTGGGTCTCGAGTTCCTTTTGTGCGACGGTCTTAAATAAGGGATTTGATTTTTAAATCGTTACAAAACTATTTGGATTACCTGTCAGGGGTGTCCTCTGTTTTGACCTCCCTCGGCCACGCTGGAAGGATTGTCTTGGGCCACATGTAACATACATCAATGACAGCTGATGAGCTAAAAGAAAAAATTGCAAAAGAATATTATAATCTTTTAGGAAAGTTTAGGAATTTGTGTTGAGTCACATTCCAAGCTGTCCCAGGCTGCGTTCGGCCTGTGGGCCGTGGGTTGGACAAGTTTGGTTCTTCTTGTGAGTTTTTTAGGAATATATCCAATTGGTCTAAATTGTCAGATTTATTAGTGTAAAGTTTATAATTGTCTTTTATTTTATGTAGATTTCTAAAATGTTTTTTATGGAGAAAGGGTACAAACCATGGCACACCCAAGTAACTAGTCCTCTTGTTGGGAAGTAGACCCCTACCACCACCAAGAGATCCTGTCTGCCTGCTTCCCCCGGGGACTTCAGCCCAGGGCCTGACTGTGACCTGCATGTGATGGGCTCCCCCGGTGAGAGTGCTTTTTATATTTAGCTTCTTTATCTCTACCTCGTGTTTGTGAACTTCATCCATGATGCATATAGGCATAGTTTATACCATATACTGTTCCACTGGACAAATGCCTCACTTTTTAAAAAAATTCTACTGTTGATGGACATTTGAATCTCTGGTTTCTGGGTGCTGCAAATTATACTGAGATGGATGTTCCTGCACTGATCTTTTGAAGGACTTACGTGCGCATATTTCTTGGCCCTGACCCTGGCTATGAGTTGCTGGACCACAGGGTAAGGCATGTCAGGCTTTGATAGACTCCACCAGTCTGTTTCCAAGCGGTTGTGCCAGCTCACCCCCACCCACACCAGGACAGAGTTTCGGCTGCCCCAGGCCTTGTCCCAGGTGGCCCGCCTTGGCTTTTCCATTTCAGCCATTCTCCTGGGGGCAGGTGGCACCTCATGGTTTTGGTGGCATTGCCCAGATGACTAGAGTGGCTGGCCATCTTTCCATATGCTAATCGGCTGGTTGAACATTCTCTTCCATGAGCTACCTTTCCAGTGTTTTCTTGCCCATGTTTCTGTTGGGTTGTTTGTCTTTCGGTTTGCAAGCATTCTTTGTGCATTCTGGGTTGGAGGCCTTTGCTTGGTAAATATAATGCAGCTATCTGTGGCTTGGACAAAGATAGCTGCAATTCATCCATTTCATTTCCTCTGGATATATACCCAGTAGTGGGATTGCTGGATCATATGGTAGTTATTTATTTATTTATTTATTTTGAAACCGAGTCTTGCTCTGTCGCCAGGCTGGAGTGCAGTGGTGCGATCTCGGCTCACTGCAACCTCTGCCTCCCGAGTTCAAGCGATTCTCCTGCTTCAGCCCCCGAGAAGCTGGGACTACAGGTGTGTAGCCACACGCCCAGCTAATTCTTGTATTTTTAGTAGAGACAGACAGGATTTCACCATGTTGGGCAGGATGGTCTCGATCTCTTGACCTCGTGATCCGCCCCCCTCAGCCTCCCGAGGTGCTGGGATTACGGGCGTGAGCCACCGCGCCCGGCTGGTAGTTCTATTTTGAATTTTTTGAGGAACCTCGATTGTGTTTTCTATCATGGCTACACTGATCTCCATTTCATGCCCCTAGTGGTGCCCTTTGATGAACAGAAGCTCTTCATTCTAATATAGACCAATAACTGGCATTTTTTGTGTTCTGTTTAAGAATTTCCCCCTATTCCAAGAGTAATTTATATTTATTTTCTAGAAATGTTATTGTTAAACCTTTAACTTGGTATCTATAATCCACATGAAATTAATTTTCTGTGGCTCAGATGGGACGAAGATTAGTGTTTTTCTGTATGGGTATCCAGTGGACCCCAGGCCACTTATTGAAAAGGTCATCACAGCTCTACGTATGTGTGTCCGTTTCTGGGATCTCTGTTCTGTTCTACTGGTTTTGATTTGCATTTCCCTGATGACTAAAAATGTTGACCATCTTTTCTTTTTTTTTTTTTTTTTTGAGATGGAGTCTTGCTCTGTTGCCAGCCTGGAGTGCAGTGGCGCAATCTCGGCTCACTGCAACCTCTGCCTCCTGAGTTCAAGCGATTCTTCCATCTCAGCCTCCTGAGTAGCTGGGACCACAGGCACATGCCACCACGCCTGGCTAATTTTTGTATTTTTAGTAGAGACGGGGTTTCACCATGTTGGCCAGGATGGTCTCAATCTCTTGACCTCGTGATCCACCACCTTGGCCTCCCAAAATGCTGGGATTACAGGCGTGAGTCACTGCGCCCAGCCATCTTTTCTTGTGCTTATTGGACATTCATACATTTTCTTCTGTGAAATGTCTATTCAAATCTTCTGCCCATTTTTCATTGAGTTTTTTGTCTTCTATTGAGCTGTAAACGGGCTTCATGCAAGTCCTTTGACAGAAACATTTATTGCCTTTTCATTTTCTAAGGAAAATGAAAGCTCTTAAGATCATTGTTTTAAATTAGGACAACTTTGATTGATCAGTTTTCCTTTTATGATTTGTATCTTCTGTATCCTAAGAAAACTTTGCTGCCCTCAATGTGGTAAAGAAGGTCCCTTCTATTTTCTTCTAGAAGTTTTATAGTTTTAGATTTTACATTTACCTCTGTGATTCATTTCATTTTCATGAGTGATGGGATGGAAGGGTCCAGGTTTATTGGTTTCCCAGTAAGTAACCAGCTGTTCCAGGACCATTTGGTGACTTTGCTTTCTATTGGAATAACTGGGCTGCTTTGACAAGAATTTGGCTGGGCATGACGGCTCACACCTGTAATCTCAGCACTTCGGGAGGCCAAGGTGGGTGGATCACTTGAGGTTAGTTCAAGAAAGACCAGCCTGGGCAACATGGTGAAACCCCATCTCTATTAAAAGTACAAAAAAGAAAAAATAGCCAGTCTGATGGTGCATGCCTGTAAACCCAGCTACTTGGGAGGCCGAGGCACAAGAAACGCTTGAACCTAGGAGGCAGAGGTTGCAGTGAACTGAGATTGCACCACTGCATTCCATCGTGAGCAACAGAGTGAGACACTGTCTCAAAACAAAACAAACAAAACAGAATTAATTGGCCGTGTAGAGTGTGGACCTGCTCTGGGCTTTGTTTTCTGTTGACTGGTTTGTGTTTCTGCCACACTGTCTCGATTCCATTGGTCAGAGAAGAGACCTAGGATGATTGAAACTATTTTAAATTTGTTGAGACAGGTTTCTGAGCCAGCCTAGGATCTGTCTCAGCGATTGTCCCCTGTGCACCTGAGAGTAGCATGCACCAGCTGCTGTCAGGAGTTTCTCCCAGTGCCAATTTTGTCTTGTTGGTTGATAGGCGCTTCAGGTGTTCTGTATCTTCTCCTATTCTACTTTGTAAGGCTATCAATTCCTGAGAGTGTTAAAATCTCCTATTGTATAATAATTGTGGTTTATTTTTCCTTTCAGTTTTGCCAGTTTTTACTTCAGTGTTTTAAAAAAGAAATCTAGATATTTTTTGTTTGTTTGGTGTTTGAGACAGGGCCCTGCTCTGTCACCCCAGCTGGAGTGCAGTGACATGATCTTGGCTCACTGCAGCCTCAACCTCCTGGTTCAAGCAATCCTCCCACCTCAGCCTCCTGAGTAGCTGGGACTATAGATGTGCACCACCATGCATGGCTAATTTTTAAATATTTTCTAGAGATGAGGTCTCACTGTGTTGCCCAGGCTGGTCTCAAACTCCTGGCCTCAAGTGATCCTCCTGCTTCAGTCTCCTAAAGTGTTGGGATTATAGGCACCTTCTCGGTTGAAGCAATTCTCCTGCCTCAGCCCCCCAAGTAGCTGGGATTACAGACACCCACCACCGCGCCCGGCTAATTTTTTGTATTTAGTAGAGACAGGGTTTCACCATGTTAGTCAGGCTGGTCTCAAACTCCCAACCACAGGTGATCCACCCGTCTCGGCCTCCCAAAGTGCTGGGATTACAGGCATAAACCATCATGCCCAGACTATTTTGCCTTTATTTTTGAGAGATAGGTTGCTCGATATCAAATTCTTCATTGACAACACTTTCTTTCAAATATATTGTTCCACTTTCTTCTAGCTTCTATGGTTTTGATGTGATTCCGGTGTTAGTTGTATTTTTGTGCCCTTATTATGTGATGGGTCCCTTTCTCTTATGCATTTTGACTATGATGTGTCTGTGTGTGGATCTCCGTTTTTCTCCTGCTTAGGTTTGGTCGAGCTTCTTGGATTCTGTAGATTGTTTTCAGCCATCACTTCAGCTCTCTCTTCTGCCTCTTTATCTATGGCTAATGCTCCACAGATCTCTGAGGCTGTTTGTTTTTCTTCATTCAACCTTCCCCCTGACCCCCGTTTTCCAAATTGGTTAATTTACATTAATCTACAAGCTGATAATTCTTCTAATAGCTCAATTCTGTTGGTGAACCCAGTAGTACATTTTCAACTCCAGGATTTTTGCTTGCCTTTTAAAAAATAAGTTCTATTTCTTTATGGGATTCTCTTCACTGAGCCATTGCTAACATATTTTCCATTAATTTTTTAAACATGATTTTGTGTGTTTTGAACAAACTTTTAATAGTTTCTTTGAAGTCTGCATTAAAGCCAACACTGGTGGACATTTAGAGACACTCTCCACTCACTGCTTTGTTTCTCAGTACGGATCATACATTCTTGTTTCTTTGTGTGATTTGAAATGTTTTGCTGGCTGCTGGACATTTTAGACAATATATTCTAGGAACTCTGGATTCGGATCCTCCCAGGGTGTGGTTGTACAATAACAAACACCTTGTGTTTGTTTGGTAACTTTCTTGGACTGAATCTGTTCCAACTTGGAACAAACCCAGTCTCAGTTCGCTGCCACCTGACCTGATGCCACAGTCTCTCCAGCCCAGTGGCTATAGATCTTCCCCGGGCCCCTGAACGTGTGCTCAGATCCAGTGTCCGGACAGGACGATGCCACCTTCACAGTGCACATACACTCCCTCCCCGAGGCCCCCATCTGCTCCCCTAGCCTGCTTGTCTCCACTGACAGCCACTCTCTCTTCAGTGTCCGGCCGACAGCTGCAGCCCAGGGAGCCAGATGCAGAAACGGAAGATGACCACTCTGTAAGTGAGAGCAGGAGGAAGTGTGTCCTCCTCATACCCCACCTCCATTCTCCCTGGGCCCTGGGAGAACCAAGTGGCAAAGGTAACTGGTTTCTCTCCCAGCAGGTGACTGAAGGGCCTGCGGATGAGGTCATTCGACCACGGCCACAGGGGTCTTCACCCGTCTACGAATACGCGACTGAGGCTGCTGACTTTGGACTCCAGGTGAGCCTGCTGGGCAGAGACCCACAGGCACCCAGGTCTCCTCCTGCATTGTCCTGTGTGGGCAATTCACACACATGTCTGTGCAGCCCTGCTGTCCTGCCCCGCTGCCCACTGGGCCACACCTGTGCCTACTCAGATGTCCTCTCAGACCCTCCTCTTGGAGGCCCCAGAAGCCCTGGGGGTCCCTCCCTGCCAGGACACAGTGGGATGGAGGTGCCCTGCAGTTCTTGTGAGCACGTGTGTGGGCTAATGGGGAACAGACTTCATGAATCTGTTTCAGGGGCCCAGGGGGTGTGCATATGTACCCCTGTGTAACACACTCATGCTGTCTTTTGGGTAGCCCCATCGCTACCTCTGGAGATGAGGACTCGGGGAAGGGATCAGAGGAGGCATGTCTAGGAAAGGATTCATTTTTGCATTTGAATTTCTTATCTCCCTCCATACAAAACTCCAGTTGCTGTGGGGCTTCCCTGTGGGAGTTGTGTGCTGTAGGCTGGGCCTTGTCGGGAAGCAGGAAGGCCAACAGTTGCCTTTTCTCTGTGGATGTGCCCAGAGTAACTCAGGCTCCCTCTGCATACAGCTGCATGTTGGAGGTTCTGGGCCCTTCTGAAGGGAGGGCTCCTGGTCTGGTGCCAGCCTACCGGTGCCCCTCCCTGTCCCTGAGCTGGGGCTGGTGCCTAACTCCCAACTCTTGTGGCTGCAGGAAGACGCCCCCGGCAGGCAAGGTTCCTCTGGGAGACGGAGGTCCTGGTGGAAGCGGGATTCAGGAGACTCACGGACGTTTTTCAAGATGAGTCATCCAGAGGTGGGTATAGCAGGAGCTGAGGGTCACAGAGGTGTATCTGTCCACAAGGGATCCAGCCAGGGAGTCTGAGTTCAGAGCAGGCTGGGGAGGAGCAAGGAGGCTGGCAGTGTGCCCCATACCTTGGGGAGGGGTGTTCTTGTCCCCCTCGTCAGGCCTGGGGAAGGGCAGGGTCTCCAGAAGGCTGAATCTTGTCCTGACCCTCCCCTCCACCCCTTCCTGGTGTGGAGTTTGTTGCACAGCCAAGTTCCTGGCCAGGTAGACCTGGCTGTGCAGACCTCAATTTTCTCCTCTGTACAATGATGTCTGTTGGATATTCAAGCTGTGGGGCTGGAAGGGGCCAGGCAGCTCCCAGGCCATGCAGCCATGTGCCAGACTCTGCTAGCACCCAATGATGCGGGCACTCTGCCTCTACAGCAACTGGTTTTGTCCTTGGAGGCCCCAGAAGTCCAAGAGCTCTGCAGGACACAGGCCCCATCTTGTCCCGGGTCCAGCGGCTGCACCCAATGTCCTGTGTTTTCCTTGGCGTTGCTGTTCTTCTTTGGCTTGAGCACCAGTGCCTGGCACGCAATTGGTGCTTTGCGTATTTGTGAAGAATGCATGAAGAAGCTGAAAAAGAGAACCTTTGGCCACAGAAAAAGCAGCAGCCATTCTTCCCTGCTCCTGGTGCCTTGCTGGACCTGGTGGCATGGACGGGCTGTGCCTAAGTCCTGGCAGGTTGGGGTGGGGACAAGAGTCCTGGTAGACTGTAGCTGGCTTCCTCCAGAGCTCAGATACAGCTACCTGAGCCCACCTGGTGGGTGCCCCACCCTGCTCTGTGTTGTCCAGGCTGATGGGCAGGATGGTGGGGTACCTGTCCTTGGGAGACACAGGCCCCATCAGGGATGCCTATGGTGGGACTGGCATATGCTCACCATGGCCATGATGTGCTTCTGTTCCAGTCTGTGCAGGAGGCAACAGAGGTGACGCTGAAGACAGAGGCAGAGACAGGAGCCAGTGGCTATAGTGTCACAGGCGGTGGGGACCAGGGGATCTTCGTCAAGCAAGTGCTGAAGGACTCCTCAGCCGCCAAGCTTTTCAACTTGAGAGAAGGTGCCATGGCAGTTCCATCCTTGGGGTCCCTATTCTCCCCACCAGGATGGGAGGGACCTGGAGGGGGACATTAAGGGGGATAGGAGCCACACCTGGAGCTTAGGATGACCCCGTCATGTCTCTGCTCAGTCACTTGAGGCTGGGATCACCCACTGCATCTGGTAGAAGGGAGGCCCCCATGCACCTTCCCTGTGCCTGAGGCACTCCGTGGGGGACTGGTAGGGCAGACTCAGTGGGATCTCCCCTATTTATGCCTCTGGGGCCCTCCTCCCCGGCCAAGGCAAGACAGCGGACCCCATCTCATTCACACGCCCGGCCTGGCTGCTCTTTCTTGGTCTAGGAGATCAGCTGCTCAGTGCAACCGTGTTCTTCGACAATATAAAATATGAAGATGCTCTCAAGATCCTACAGTACTCAGAGCCGTACAGGGTTCAGTTCAAAATCAGACGGCAGCTCCCTGCCCCACAGGATGAAGAGTGGGCTTCCAGCGATGCCCAGCGTGGCCCACAGGGCAAGGAGAAGGAGGTGAGGCCACCATGCCCATGAGGTAGAGCCCCAACTGTCTTTACTACCCTGCTGGCTGAGCCTGGGAGGGGACAGCACTCCCACCCCATCTGTCCCTGGGCCAGGGCCTCAGGCTTCTTGGACTGTCACCAACAGATTCCCTCTCCCTATGTTTCAGGACATGGATGTTGCTGATGGGTGCAGAGAGACCCCCACGAAAATTCTGGAAACAGATGGGGACCAAGAGAGACTCATCTCCAAACCTAGGGTGGGGAGAGGCCGGCGGCCCCAGAGGGAGAGGCTCTCTTGGCCAAAATTTCAGTCCATAAAGAGCAAGCGGGGTCCGGGGCCCCAGAGGTCACACAGCTCCTCAGAGGCCTACGAGCGCAAGGACGCACATGACGTGTCCCCCACAAGCACAGACACAGAGGCCCAGCTCGTGGTGGAGCGCCAAGAACAGAAGGCAGGGCCAGGCAGCCAGAGGAGGCGGAAGTTTCTCAACCTGAGATTCAGGACAGGCTTGGGAGAGGGCCCTTCAGTGACAGGACAGTCAGGCAGGGGATCCCAGAGTGGGGTGGGCCATGCGGGGATCCTGGAAGAGTTGGGACCCTGGGGTGATAGCCTTGAGGATGCTGGGGCTATCACAGGCAGCAGGAGAGAGGAGAGAGCAGAACAGGATCGAGAGGTGACACCTGCTCAGAGCATGGAGTGGCCCACAGAGCTCGGTGACCCTACCATTTGCAAGGGAACCCCTGAGGAAGGGGCAGCCAGGGCAGCCAGGCGCCACAGAAAGACCCTGGAGGGGCAGGCACGGGAGGCAGCAGTGACCCAGAGGAAGCCCAGAACCCAGCAAACTCCTGAAATAAGCGAGGAGGGTGAAGGTGAGGGTCTGCAGAGCCCGGACACCGGGATTGCTGGAATGTCCTTGAGAGACACAACTCAAGGAGGCACCCGGATTGGCCCACCTGAAATTCGGGTGCGAATACACGATTTAAAGATGCCAAAATTTGCATTTTCCACAGAAAAAGAGCCAGAAAGAGAAAGACGCCTTAGTGCGGCACAGAGAGGAAAGAGACAGGACTTGCCCTCAAAAGAGGGTACCGGCCCGAAGGGTGAGGAGGTACAAGGAGTAGGGTGGGTGCCGGGGAGGGAACCCACCACACATATAGAAGCACAGCAGGGTGCAGGAGACAGCCAGGAAGGACTACAGAGAACAGGGGTCACTCAGGGACAGGAGAAAGATGGGGAAGACACAGAAGGAAAGATGAGAATGCCCAAATTCAAGATACCCTCCTTTGGATGGTCACCAAGTAAGGAAACAAAGACAGGGAGAGAAAAAACCACGCAGGACCTAGAGCAGGGAAGAACAGGAGATGCAATAGCGACAGATGCCAGAAGAGAATTGACAGGCACAGAGGCAGGCCTCAAAGAAAAAGACGACAGGGACTCACTGATGAACAAAACAAAAATACAACAACTAAAACATGACCAACAACGCTTAAAAACAGAAAAAATTCTGAAAGACAAGGACGTGGCCACCGCCAAAGACAGCAAGTTCAAGATGCCCAAGTTCAAGATGCCCTCGTTTGGGGTGTCGGCCCCAGGCAAGTCCATCGAGGCCTCGGTGGACGTGACTGCACCAAAGGTGGAGGTTGACGTGAGCCTCCCCTCCCTGCAGGAGGACCTCAAGACCACTGACCTCAGCATTCAGGCCCCTTCCACTGACCTGGAGGTTCAGGCTGGCCAGGTGGATGTGAAGCTCCAAGAGGGCCACATGCCTGAGGGAGCTAGCCTCAAAGGGCACCTGCCCAAGATGGAGATGCCCAGCTTCAAGACGCCCAAAGTGGACCTTGAGGGCCCTGAGGTGGGAATCAAGGGCCCCAAGCTGGACCTAGAAAGCCCCAAGGCGGAGGTGACAGCCCCCGACATGGAAGTGTCTCTGCCCAGCGGGGAGGTGGATGTCCAGGCTCCAGGAGCCAAGCTAGGTGGTGCGCAGCTGGAGGGGGACCTGTCCCTGGCCGACAAGGACGTGGCCTCCACCAAAGAGAGCAAGTTCAAGATGCCCAAGTTCAAGATGCCATCATTTGGGGTGTCAGCCCCAGGCAAGTCCATCGACGCCTCGGTGGACGTGTCTGCGCTGAAGGTGCAGGCCGAGGTGAGCCTCCCCTCCATGCAGGGGGACCTCAAGACCACTGACCTCAGCATTCAGCCCCTTTGCGCCAACCTGGGGGTCCAGACTGGCCAGGTGGACCTGAAGCTCCCAGAGGGCCATGTCCCCAAGGGAGCCGGTCTCAAAGAGGATGTGCCCAGGGTGCAGATACCCAGCTTCAAGATCCCAAAAGTGGACCTCAAGGGTCCCCAGGTGGACTTCAAGGGCCCCAAGCTGGACCTGAAAGGCCCCAAGGCAGAGGTGATGGCGCCCGACGTGGAGGTGACTGTGCCCGGCATGGAGATGGATGTTCAGGCCCCGGGAGCCAAGCTGGATGGCGCGCGACTGGAGGGGGCTGTATCCCTGGCTGACAAGGATGTGGCCATCGCCAAAGACAGCAAGTTCAAGATGCCCAAATTCAAGATGCCATCATTTGGGGTGTCAGCCCCAGGCAAGTCCATCGAGGCTTCAGTGGACGTGTCTGCGCCAAAGGTGGAGGGCGAGGTGAGTCTCCCCTCCATGCAGGGCGACCTGAAGACCGCTGACCTCAGCATTCAGCCCCCTACTGCCGACCTGGAGGCCCTGGCTGGCAAGGTGGACTTGAAGCTCCCAGAGGGCCATGTGCCCGAGGGAGCCAACCTGAAAGGACACTTGGCCAAGGTGCAGATGCCCAGCTTCAAGA
>CAUYLG010072355.1:0-27094 GCA_963573385.1 Cacajao melanocephalus | reverse complement strand
TCATTCTGGCATATTTGTGTAGATCTGTTTCTGAGTTCTGTATTCTGTCCATTGATCTGTGTATCTCTCTCTTTATCTCTCTCACTCTCTCTCTCTGCCAGTGCCACACAGTCTTGATGACATTAGCTGTGTAATAAGTCTTAAAATCAGGTAGCGTGATTCCTCCCACTGTGTTCTTCTTTTTCAAAATTGTCTTAGCTATTCTAGTTCCTTTGCCTTTTCATATAAATTTTAGAATAATCTTGTCTATGTCTACAAAAAAGCTTGTTGGAATTTTGATAAGAATAGCACTAAACTTGCATAGCAGTTTGAGAGAACTGACATCTTTACTATGTTGAATCTTCCAATCCATGAACATTTGGGTATGTTATTCCACTTTTTTTAGCTTTTTGATTTCTTTCATCAGCATATTGTGATTTTCAACATACAAATCCTTTGCATTTTGTTAGATTGACACCTAAATTTTTTTGGTGAGACTATAAATGGTATTGCATTTTTGATATTGATATTCACATGTTCATTGCTAGTATATAGAATGCAATTTATTTCTGTATGTTTGTCTTGTATCCTGTTGCCTTGTTGAACTTGCTTGTCAGTTCTGAGAGTTTTTTTTGTAGATTCCTTGAGATTTTCATGCCTTCTGCAAATCAGAGCCAATTTCTTTGTTTTCCAATCTGTATTCCCTTTTCCCTTTGTTTTTGCTTTGCTTTGCTTTCCTTATTACATTGACTAGAACTTCCGGCATTATTTTACAGAAGAGTGATGAGAGCAGACATCCCTGTCTTGTTCCCAATATAAGGTGAAAAGTATACAGTCTTTCATTATTGAGTATAACATCAGCTGTAAGATTTTGTAGATGATCTTTATCAAGTTGAAGAAGTTCACACTCCCTCTTTTTCAAGTGTTTGTATTATGAAAGAGTATTGAATTTTGTTAAATGCTTTTTCTTCATCAATTGATAAATTAACATGATTTTTCTTTCTTAGCCTGTTAATATGATGGATTATATTGATTGATTTCTGAGTATTGACCCAGCCTTGCATTCCTGGAATAAACCCCACTTGGTCATGGTGTATGATTCTTTTTATATATTGCTGAACTCTATTTGTTGGCTCTTTTTGAGAATTTTTCCATTTTTCTGAGGGATATTGGTCTGTAGTTATCTTTTTGTATATTGTCTCTTCCAGTTTTGGTGACAGGGTAAAACTGACATCATAAAATAAGTTGAGAAGTCTCCCTTCCACTTCAATGTTCTGGAAGAGATTATATAGAATTAATTATTTTTAAACTTTTGTCAGAGTTGTCCATTGAAACCATCTGGGCCTAGAAATTTATTTTGAGGTAGATTTTTAAAATTCCAAATTAATTTATTTGGTAGTTATATGACTATCCAAATTATCTATTTCATATTGAGTTATGGTAGTTTGTGATTTTCAAGGAATTGATGCATTTCATCTAAGTTGTAAAATTTATGTGTGTAGAGTTGTTCATAGTATTTCCTTACTGTGTTTTTGATGTCCACAGAATCTGTATCAATATCCTGTTTTATTCCTGATATGGGTGATATGTGTCTTCTCCCTTTTTTCTTTGTCAATCTTGCTAAGGATTTGTCAATTTTATTGGTCTTTTCAAAGAACCAACCTTTTGTTTCATATTTTTCCCACTCTTGAAGTCCTGGAACATACCTCACTTGGTCATGATGAATTATTCTTTCAATGTATATTCTGATTCCATTTCCTAATACTTCATTTTTAGATTTTGCATTCATGTTTACAAGACAGATTGGTCTGAAGTGTTCCTTTTATCGTAATGCCATTGTCTAGTTTTGGTATCAAGGTTTGTCTAGTTATTTGACTAGCCTTAGAAAAAGAGTTGAGAAGTATTCCTTCCTTTTCTATTATCTAGAGAGATTTTTGTAATATTGATGTTATTAAACACATATGGTTTTATGCAGTTAGATGTATTTGATGCAAATAGTTTCACTTCTGTGCATGGAGCTAGGTGAAGGAAGATAACACTTTTTAAAAAAATATGTAACTGTGTGCCAAATACCATGCTAGGAATTTTACATTCATTATCTTATTGTTTCTTTATAAAAATATCATTGGGGAAGCATTTATATGCTGTCTCTGAGCCCAGATATTGAAATTCATTGATTTGACTAAGATCGTGCATGTGAGAATCAAAGCTAAGTCTTATTTATTAACCTCCTACTATTTACCCGGCACTGTGCTCCAAGATGGTCATCTACTATAGCAGCTCAATGAGACAGTAATTAAGTTTTTCATTGTGGAGATGAGGACGCTGAAGCTTAGAGAGGTTGAGGAACGTGTTCAGAGCTGCGCACCTAAGTTTTGGCCAAGCTGGTCTCCAGGTGATATTTTGCCATTCTTCAGCTGGCAAGTGTATTCTTTGTGCTGTGGTCAGAATGACATTCTGACCTCTTGTGAGCACATTCTTGAGTTTTAGTGACTGCCACCATTGTTAGCAGCAGGGAAGCGTCATGATGGTCAGGACAGCTGCTGGCCCCAGACTCCAGATGTGACAATGAGTCAAAGCTGAAGACAAAGTTGGGAACTAGGCTGCTGGGCAGCTGGAAGTAAAGGGCTCAGGAAGCTGGGCCCTGAGCCTGGGAAGCAAACCAGACATGCTGAGAATTAGGAGATCAGTGGGAGGCTGGACTTTGGTAGGCTGAAGTACCTACTCCTCTGTCATGGGATACAACTTTCCTGGGCTAGGCCTGGCAGGACTGAATTTCTTCTGCCCCTGCAAATCTCAGACTTGGACCTGTATTAATTCACTCCTAGGAAAGACACTTGGACCTGTATTAATTCACTCCTTTCTCCCCACAGCACTGGGGGCTGTGAGGGCAACTCTAAGGCAACTCTGAGGCAGGGAAGAGGAGGTGGGAGAAGAGGTGCCCTAAGGCCCTGACTCCCAGCCAGAGGCAAGGGGGTGACTAAAGTGAGGCTAACGATATGACAGAGCTGTGGGGGCTCCTTAAAGATCACCTGGTCCAAGCACTCCACTGTCTCGGGGGAAACCAAGGCTCAGAGAAGTGAGGATACATTGATGGATTTGTCCAAGGTCACACAACCCTGAATGGCCCTGTGCGGAAAAGCAAGGGCCCCGACTGAGCTATGCGGGCGTGGGCACACAGGGGATGTGTGCACGTGGATTGGCCTTCCTTCTATAAGGCCAGTCCTTTATATCATCTGTTGTATACTGTGGTGGGGATGAACATGAACTCTGAGGCCTGATTCCATGTATTAACTTGAGTGTCTAGAAACAAGTTACTTGAATGCTCTGGACTTCAGTTTCCTCATGGGTACCTCATTGTAGTAATTACCTCATAATATTGTAGCACAGATTAAATAAATTTATTTATATGTATGAAGCACCTAGAACAGTGTGTGGCACATAGGATGCATTGTGTAAGTGCTATTGTTATTACTAGAGGCCCTTGGGTGGAGTGAAAAGAACAGAGGCTCAAGAGTCACCTGCCCAGGTCCCAATCCAGACTCTGTCACACTGGCTCTGTGACTTTGGGCAAGTCCCTTTTGTCTCAGAGCCTCTGCAGCATCATCTGCAACATGTGTAACATGGGATGCATAAGACTCCCTGGAGGCCGGGTGCAATGAATTATGCATATAATCCCAGCACTTTGGGAGGCCAAGTTGGGAGGATCGTTTGAGGCCAGAAGTTCGAGAGTGGCCTGGGCAACATAGGGAGACCCCATCTCTAAATAAATCAATAAAGACTCTTGCTCCCAAGACTGTTGGGCTATCACATGGACAAATCACTTGTCTTACAGAAGGTCTTGGAGAAGAGGTGGCTGTTATAATGCTGGTAAGACCCAGTGGAGACAGGGAGACATCCTTCATGGTTTCTGTTCCCCCAGGTCGTGGTCCTCCACACCTTTCAAGCTAGCCTAGCTCTCCCCTACTTTGAGCTGGATAGGCCCTGCAGCCTCTCTGCTCCTGCTCCCAGGCTGGCTCGCTAGCTTGATAACTTCCTTTCTCCCCACAGCACTGGGGGCTGTGAGGGCAACTCTAAGGCAACTCTGAGGCAGGGAAGAAGCTGGCTGGAGGCCTGGATACCCCCATATATGGCAGCTTGCAATAGAGAGACAGGGTCTGGCTTCAGCTCTCCCTCCACCCTAGTAGGATCTGCTTGCCTCAAAGCCTGCCATCCATCTGACCCTGGTCTGGGGCTCAGTGGAGCTGGAGTAGCCAGTTAGAATGAGAATCAGAGACTCCCAGGCTTCTGAGTAGAGTTAACTTCAGCTCCTCAACTCTCCATCCTCACATATTTTCATTTAGGGGAGGGGGAACTAGACCCAGAAAGAGCAAGGAATGCAGCCAAGGTCACACAGCAGTGATTTCCATATTACAGAGTAGGAAGCTGTGGTTTAGATATGTTCAATGCAGAGTTAGTATCTTATCCCAGATTTCTTAAATGTTATCTTTTCTAGAATCAGAATATGTAGAGACAGAAGAGATCTTAGTTTAAGGAACATCTGAGTCTATTGTCCTTTTGTAGATGAGTAAAACTGAAGCCCAGAGAAGAAGAGGGATTTGCCCAAGGTCCAAAAGGAGTTAGTGGCAGAGGTGGCACTCAAACCCAGGGCTCCTGATTTTTTGTCCAGGAGCTCTTCCCACATCCACCAGTTGTAGGAGAGGTGGAGGGCCCAAACACTGTGTGTCAGGGTGAGGGGTATCTGTCTCAGTACTGGAATGCTTTTAGCTCCTGCCAAGTCAGAACTACTATTTTCCCACCACCTTAAAGCTCTGAGGTCCCTCTCTTACCTTTCTTATTGGTACCCTGGGGGAGGTGTTTCCACATGGCTGAATCCTACAGAGAGTAAGGAACCTGAGTTCTAGGCTGTGTGTCCTCAGATAAGTCCTTTCCTCTCTGTGAACCTGTGTTTCTCCAACTTTAAAATGGTGTGTGTGGAGTGTGGAGCAAAGGAGGACTAGTTGAGTCTGCGCAGTAGCATCAACCGGAGAGCTGGCAAAAATCCTGATGCCCAGGCCCTCCCCTAAACCCATGAAATTAGAATTTCTGAAGGTAGGCCGCAGACTTGGGAGGATTTGTGGAATCCCCCAGGAGATTCCAGTGAGCAGCTGTGGTCAAGGAGATCTTTAAGAGCTCCTCTACCTGTCCGTTGCTGAAATTCTGTGTCCCGTTCAGGGTGTCTTGGGTGGAGGGTAAGGGGGACCCTGACAGCTCCCCTCCCACAGCCTCCACACCGAGCAGGCCATCCCAAACCATAGGCCATTTCCCCAGGATTAGAAAATTGCTTTGGGGTTTCTGGTATTGTCTGAATTCCTACTGCGATACTGCTCCTATGGTAGGAGTCTGCCTGTCCACATTCTGCCTCCTCTTTCCGTGAGACCCGCCCCCCCACCCCTGGTCCTTGTCCAACCAACTCTGTGTGGCAGAAAAACAGTGCAGGCTCTGGAATCGGGACAGACTCATGGCAACATCCCTGCTTCACCATGAGTAGTTCTGCAAATCATTTCACTCTCTCCAAGCTCAGTTTTCTCATTTTTAAAGTGGATTGTATTGGTACTTAGCTCACAGCACTACTTGGAAGATTAGCTGAGCCAAAGCACGTGACATACCTAGCACAGTGTCTAGCATGAGGGAGCACTCAGTGAACAGTAATAACCCTGGGGGCAGCCTGGCGCCTGTTTCCCTCAGAAGAACCTCAGGGAAATTGACTTGCTCTCACTTGAAAGACTCAATCCTGAATGAGGCCTTATTCTAAGACAGGGCTCTCAATTTGCTCTCTGTGCCAGGTATTTTCTAGTTCATGAGGCAGGTCCATTCCACTTGTGTCACCTTCCTAGCAAGCCCATGAGAAAGGGATTCTTATCATCTCTGCTGTACAGGTGACTAAGCTGGAGCCCAGAGAGGTTCAGTTATTTGCCTAAAGTTACTCAGTTTAGAATTGGTAGTGCTGTATTCGAAGGCAGAATTCAAAAGCTGGATTCGGAAGTGGAACCTTTACTAATATCCACCCACCTCAGTGTGGGTGAAGATGCCCACTGAAGGTGCTTGTAGAGTCAAGGGGGCCAGATACTAGCCAGACATAAACACACACAGAGTCGGGGGCGGAGGGCAGGCTGTGACAAATGTCATAGGGTTTGGTGGGCTGGCAAGTTTAAAGCAGGCTCTCCACAACAACCACCACTGAAGGGGGTTGACAAGTTGATATTTGCTGGGAAGGATGTTAGGGAAAATGACGAATGAGCCCCCTACACCCTGAGCAAATGAACAGCTTCTTACACACCTACACATGCACACGCACACATGTGTGATGATACAACTAGCAGTAGCCACCCTTTGTTTGTGTCTAGCTTTACAACACAGGCAGAAAAACTTTCTCCTATCACCTCATTTTTCCCCCACAGCATAGTCACTTTATTTCCCCCAACAATATATTTATTTGACAAACATCTATTGAGCTCCTACTATGTGCCAAGCACTGTTCTAAGTGCTTAAGATACATCAGTGAACAAAATAGCTAAGATCCCTCTCATCATAGAGGACATAATCTATTGAGGAGGCAAAAAGTAAAGAAGAGAAATAAACATTTCATATGGTTGTTGGTAATAGGCACTGTGAGGGAAAGAAAAGCACGAGGAAAGAAGGTCAGGGTGTGTGAGGGGAGGCTTCAGGTGCCCAGGAAGGTCACACTGAGAAAGTGACATTTGAGAAAGTTTTGAAGGAGGGAAGGAGGTGACCATGCAGATATCTAGAAGACCATTCTAGGCGGACGGAACAGTCCATGCAAAGCGCCCAAGTTGGCTGCGTGCTACAAATGCTTGAAGAGTTGCACAGAAACCAGTGCTGGAGCCGAGTGAGCAGAGAGGAGGCAGGGGACGTCAGGGCAGTAGGTAATGAGAGACCAGATCTTCGAGGACCTTGTGGCCACCGGGATGACTTTGGCTTTACTCTTAGAGAGATGAGGAGCCACAGGAGGGATGTGACTTGGGTTTCACCAGACCCCTCCAGCTTGCATCCTCGAAGTACAAAGAATAGGCTGCAGCAGGCAGGGTGGAAGGGTAATCCTCAGGGTAGAGGCAGTGGAGGTGGTGAGAGGGGACCAGATGATAGGCCAGAGGATTTGATAACGGATGGGATGTGGAGCAATGAAAAAACAAAAGGAGGCAACCATACCTTGTGTGCTATGAATGTCTCCACAGTCTCCACTTCTGTGGTCACCACCCTGGACCCCAGCAATGGCCTCTGCCCAGGGACTCCTTGCTCTAGCCCAGCCTCCTACAATCTACACTCCACCCAGCAGCCAGAGGGGTCCCTCTGAAATGTAAATGGAGTCCTGTCACTTTCCTGATTTAACCCTCCAGTAGCTTCCCATGAGACTTAGAAAAAAGTCCAGGGTCCACAGAAGCTGGCTGCATCTCCTTTCCAGTGACTTTTCCCACCTCCTCCCCATCCCCCACTCGGCTCTAGCCTGTTCTGCTGTCCCAGGAATTCACTAAGCTCATTCCTACTTCAGGACCTTCGCATTTGCTGTTTTCCCCTCCTGGAATATTCTTTCTCTACTCAAGTTTGGCTGCTTGTCATTCTTCAGGTCACAGCTGAAATGTTGTCTTGTCAGAAAGATCATACCCTACACCACCACCACATCAAAGTCGGGTTCATCATTCCGTTTTTTCTCCTATAGCTCCCGGGTTTTGTTTTTTTCCTTCACATCACATTCCATGGATGATATGTTGCTTTCTGCAACGTTTGTCCCTTTCACACAGCTTCCTGAGGGCAAAGGCAGGAGCCACACAGACTTGGCTCAGTTCTGCACCTCAGTGCCTGGTTCCCCGACAGGCACTCAGAGTTAGTGTGTGTGTGGCAGTACCTGATAAGTGTTTTATAGGTATATGCTCATGTAATACCTACAGCAAGCCTGTGAACTAGGTGTGGCTATTATCCCCATTTTACAGATGAGAAAAGTGAAGAATGAAGAGGTCATAAGGTTTGCAGTGGTAGAGCCAAGATTCCGTATCTGTGTGACCTTTTATAATCACACACACACACACACAATACACACACACACACACAATGGATACTCTGGAAATATTTTTTTAAATGGATGAAGGATTGCAAATGTTAAAAAGTTAGACTTAAACTTAGGTCCATCAGACATAAAATGCATCTTCAACCTCTACCGCCTAAGTTGATGTAATGGGGAGCCCCATGCTATTTTTGATGTGAGATTATGGAAAGAACATGAGCTTTGGAGCCAAGCAGGCCTAGGCTTTCAATCTCTGTCTCACTGATTACTTTGGGACCTCAAGAAAGTCACTTCACATCTATGAACCACTGTTTACTCATCTGTTTGTAAAATGGAGACAAAAGTCACCCCAAATTCTTGGAGTTGCTGTCAGAAGTGTGACTTTGGACAAGTTTTAGTCTGTTTTCTCCTCCAGTATTCTCTAATTTAGTGAGATTCCATTATTAATGTCAATCTATACTACTGTTCCTTGTTTCACCCATTCAACCTGTTCATCTCTCCGTCCACCTACTCCTCAGTCCATCAATCTACCAGTTCATCCATCCATCCACCCACTCATCCATCCATCTATCCATCTATTCTCCGGCCGTCTATCCATCCATGCATATATCCACCCATCTATCCATCTATCCTCCATCTATTCATTCAATCTATTGATATGAATCAACACCTCTGCTACATACCAGGCCCTGTGTTATGCTGTGAGCTACAGAGAAGAGTAGGATACTAACAAAGCCTGTAGTCTAATTGTTCAACTAGTGGTGGAGGTCTCTATCACATCCTGTGGTACCACAGGGAGTGAGTGACTAGTGCTGCCTGTTGAATGAAAGCACGCTAACTGGCCTGAAAGCTGTGGCGGGCACCCTCCAAGGGCTGAAATTGTATTGGTTCCTTTTTCGGTCCCAGTGCCTAGCATTCAGGGACTATGTGCTGACCCGCTTCTCAACTATGAACACTCCCTTGAATACAGTGTGAACTTTAGCCAGTGGGCCACAGCAGGGGTGTGACAAGATCATATTTGCTTTATAGAATGACTTTTCCAATCCCTGTTGTCTTCTGGGTTAGAAGAGACAGAATTGAAAGCAGGGGGCCCAATGTAGAGGCTGTTGTACTGGTAGCAGTGAGAGATAACAGGCAACCAACTTTGAGTGGCAGCAGTGGAGCTGAAGACAAGTAGAGAGACTCGGCAGAGGTCAAGGCACACTGACAGATGCCAGTTGGGAACACACCTTCATTTAAAGGGATTAATCAGCCCCTTGGAAACCTGAGAAATTCTCACTCCTGGCAGTGTCCTCTTTCTCTTTCTCTTTTTCCTTTCTCTCTCTTCCTCTCTCTTCTCTTCTCTTTCGCCCTCTACTCTTTCTTCTCTCTTTCTTACGGAGATACTCTTACATCCACCCTTACACATACTCACACACCCTACACAGACTTGGGAGGAAGTGTGAATATGTATGTGTGCCTGTTTGTGTATGTATACACAAGAATGGGTTATGGGAGGGAATGGGAGCTTGAAATGTGAACTTTTTAAACGTTTTTGGTCTCAGACCAGACTCTTAGTTAAGGCCCAAAAAGGAGCCCCATAGGACATGTGTTGTCTGGAGCCAATGGGAAGCTCACTCATTCATTTAGTAGACACTTCCAGGGGACTCCCCTGTGCCTAGCTCGCGCTAGACCAGTGTCTCTAAAGTTCACAGAGAACTAGTGAGGGAGACAGCCACCTCCGAAAATTTCTGGGGTGTGATCAAAGAGGTCACTGTGGAAGTATTAAAGAAGGAGTCACCAATGGCCTGCCTGGGTGGCCACACAAGCTGTACGCTGTGCTCTGGGCTTTGAAGAGTGAGTAGAAGTTCATCACACTGCTAAGACAGCAAGGACATCTCATGTAGAAGGAACAGCATAGGCAAAGACCTGGAAGCATGAGAGGAAATGGCAAGTAGTTCATTGGGACTGACTGGGAAACCAGGAGATGAAAGATGGAAAACAGGGAAGGGTAGGCCCTGATGGCACAGGAGCAAATTTGAAGGGTGGATGGTCCATCAACACTTCAGATGCTCAAACCTTCTGGCACGGCAGTTTCATGTCTCAGTGTCTGCCCTGGAGAAGTACTTGGCATGTGGGTATGCACAGGGATTTCAGGATTTTGATAATATAAAAGAAAATGTATAATACGGTACTACGAATAGCCACCAATGAGGGACTAATTCAATAGATTTTTTTTTCATCCTTGCTAAAGAATATCATGAGGCAGTTACAGTAAGTGAAGTAGGTCTCTTGAGGGCAGAACAAGAGTAAATAACATTTTTTTATTGCAGCAAAATGAGTTGGTATACACACTTATATTTCCTAGCTATGTCAGCTGAGAGAGCCTAGAAGCAATGACATCCTAGTAGCAGTGACTACATCTAGTGCCCACATCTTGGTTTCTTCTAGTACTATCCTCCAGTAAAAGGAACTAGGGCTCCTTGGAGAAATGGCTGGGCCAGGGCTAGGGCAGGGAAAGTCCAAAATAAGCCTGAACCATCTCGTGGTGCCAGAAAATAAGGAAGTGCTCACACACACACACACACATACACACAAATGGGAGCTTGTCTAAGGAGCACAGAAGCCAAGCTGCAGGAAGTCTAATAGCCAAAGTAGGAACAATTTGAGCAGAAAATTAATATAGTACTGGATTTTTAATTTATTTGTATTTTAGAGCAGTTTTTGATTTACAGAAAAGATGCAAAGAAAATATTCAGAGTTCCCATATATTCCACATCCAGCTTCTCCTATTAACATCTCACATTAGTATGGTATACTTGTTACAACTAATGAGCCAATATTGATACAGTGTTATTAACTGAAGTCCATAATTGATTCATATTTCCTTAGTTTTTACTTAATGACCATTACCTGTTCCAAAATCCCATCCAGGATATATCACATTACGTTTACTCCTCACGGGTCCTGAGGCTCCTCATTTCTTGCAACAGTTTCTCAGACTTTCCTTGCTTTTGATGACTTAGACAATTTTAAGGAACATTGGTCTGGTACTTTGTAGAATGGTCCTCAATTTGAGTTTGAAAAATCATGAATTTTTTTCTCATGGTTTAAGTGGGGAATGGGTCCCGGGAGGAATATCACAGAGGTTAAGTGCCCTTCTCGACACATCTTATCAAACAGTACAGGCTGTTAACCGATGATGTTAACTTTGATCACCTGGCTGAGGCACTTTTTGTCAGGTTTCTCCATGTTACTTTTTTCCCTCTTCTGTATTCTTTGGAAGGAACTCACTATACACAACTCATATTTACAGAATGGAGAAATATACTTTACCTCTTTGAGGGGGGAGATAATACTGGATTTTAACATATAGAATAAAATAAATATCAACTTGAGGGTGGGAGGAGGGTAAGGGTTGAGAAATTACCTATGGTCACTACCTGGGTGATAAAATAATCTTTACACCAAACCCCCATAACACACAATTTACCTATATAGCAAACCTGCACATGTACCTGTGAAACTAAAATAAAAGTAAAAAAAAATTAATAAATAAATAAACAGGGGAGAAGGGGGAACTTTCCCTTACAGTAAAATTGCAATCAATACACATAGAAAGAAAGAGAGAAATAGATAATTGTCAGGAAAGCACCACCACGATAATTGTGGATCTACTGATGAATGCTACCAATTGTGGCTGAACGTTTGAGGAGAAACAGGACTTTCACAGTCCCAAGATATTTATCAACTAAAAAGGGAACTTTAGTAACTTTATAGTGGATAAACCCTGTAGACATCAACTTAACCAAGTAATCAAGGTAAACACCGCTAATCATAAGACACATGGACATCATGAACGTTTTGCTGTGGTGTGCTGAGATGGACTCAACACCATTTCTGTGGTATTCTTGCCAAAAATCATCGCCTCTCTCTGGTCATAAGAAAACATCAAGCAAACCTGAATCAAGGGACCGTCTACAAAACACCTGACTGGCACTCTTTAAAAGTATGAAGATCATGAAAGATGACGAAAGACTGAGGAACTGTCATAGATTGGAAGAGACTAAGAAGAAATAACAACTTAATGCAATGTGGGATCCTGGATAGGATCTTGGAACGGAAAATAAGATGTGAGGGGGAAAATGGGAAATTCCAATAAGATCTGTAGTTCAGATAAGAGTATTGAACCTTCGTTAATTTCTTGGTTTTGATCACTGTACCATGGTTATGTAAGATGTTAATATTAGGGGAAGCTAGGTGAGGGGTGTACGAAAGCAATCTGTTCTATTTTTTGCAATTTTTTTGTAAGTCTAAAATTAGTTCAAAATAAAAGGTTTTAAAAGTTGCAGTATAAAAGATTTAGGGCAGATACCTGGAAGGCCTCTGGTGGCAGAAACATGAAATGTTTCAGTGGATTTTTGAGGGGGTGCTTGTCTCAGGCAGTTAAGGAAAAGAACCAGGGAAGAGACCTGGGTGTTTAGCCCTTAGATTCTCAAAAACCCTGGTGCCTCTCTCTGCATTTGGGGCTGGGAGATCTCCTCTCCTCTACGCAGTCTCCCTTGAAGATTTTTTTCAACACAGTGGCCTGTGGTTGGTCAACTCCCCTGTATCTCCAGACCACCCCCCAACACCTTTTGTCACCGGCTGAGACTGCAATCCCCATCCCCTGTTTCTCCTCTCTTGGATGGTGCCGGTGGGGGGAGGGGGTGGGGAAGCAGCCGTGTGTGTGTGTGTGTGTGTGTGTGTGTGTGTGTGTGTGTGTGTGTCTGTGTGTAGCGGGAGAGCTGGGGATTCCCATCCTAGCTGGTGGAGGTGGCCGAGGTGAGGCTGAAGCATTTGGGGGAAGTCTTGGCAGGCAGGCGAGAGGCTGCTCCAGAGAGAGGGCGGCTCAGACAGTGGTTAGCTGCGGAGTGGGGCTTAGCAGAGGGAAGGGGGAAAGGGAGGGGGCTCTCCTTCTCAAGGGGCCCTTTCATGTTGAAATCAGCCAGCGTGAATGCTGGCGGCCCAGGAGCCCAGCCGGGGGAAATGTGAGAGCCCCCTTATCTCCCCTCATGTCACAGCGCCGTCTGCGGTTCTCAGCCGGCCAGCGAGGATGCATTAGGAGAAGTGTCGGTGGGGGGATGGGGGGAGAATGTTCCCATCAAGACCTTGGGCTGGGCCCACTCAGTTAAGGGAAGGTTGGAGGAAGTAGGTTCCAGACCATCCTGCTGCTGAATGTGGGGGTGAACTGGAGTGCTCTGCATCTTGAAGCAAGGAGAGCCAGCAGGCTTTGGGGCCTGGAGTTGTGGATTTGGCAGGAATCAGAAACAAGGCCTCAGGTCCCACCTCTATCAAATTCCAGAATGCCCTATACAGCATGCCTCTGGCCTGCGCTGAAGTGCAGCCTCTGCTCACGCACCTGCAGGAGCAAGGAGCCCACTCCCTCCTGGGAGAGCTGGGAGAGTCAGGCCCTGAATTCAGTTCTCTTTCTGCGCAGGAAACCTGGAACATTTGACTAGGAAGGCCGCGGCCTCACCTTCCCCAGGACACTCTCAGCCCAGGAGTGACCCCTGCTGTCCAAACAACCTTGAAGGCAGAGGACGGAGCTGCTAGCTTCCCATGGCTTGGACTAGGTGGCCCTTCTTGCCCCTTCCAACCCTGCAATCTTGTTTCTCTGAGATGGGCTGTGTGGTTTTTGTAAATCTGCTGTTACAGGAGGGAGGTGGGTGAGGCCACATCTGGACCGTGGGGGCCTTGTTGCCTGGCGCTGTCAGCAGCCAATGTTTTCGCAGACATTTGCCCATGCAAGCTCCTGGCCCCCGACATACTCCCACTGCCCAGGGCCCCAAGCCTCCTCCCTGCAACAGCACAGGGACCCCAGAGAGCCCTTGGTCAACCTCTGGGATGACCTAAGCCTTTAGGTCATCCCAGAAGCCTCTGCTGCCCAAGAGAGGAAAGAGCTGAGAGGCCACAGGGCCATGTGGAGGTGTGGGTACAAACTGGACAAGGTGAATGAGACAATTTGAGGAGTTCCTGGAGACAGTTCAATGCATGAAACTGTAGAGCTCCGGGATCTGCCCCCTGTTTTCTTGTTTTTCTGGGGGGGTTTCTTTTGAGACAGAGTTTCACTCTGTCACTCAGGCTAGAATGCAGTGGTGAGATCACGGTTCACTGCAGCCTCGACCTACTGGGCTCAAGCTATCCTCCCACTTCAGCCTCCCAAGTAGCTGGGACTACAGGCGCATGCCACCACGCCCAGCACATTTGTATTTTTTTGTGGAGATGGAGTTTTGCCACGTTGCCCAGGCTGGTCTCCAACTCAAACGATCCACCCACCTCGGCCTCCCAAAGTACTGAGATTACAGGCATGAGCTGCCATGCCCTGCTTGTCCTGATTTCTACCAGAACCTTGCTGGATGAGCTTGAGTCAGTCTGTTCCTCTGTCTCCCCAACTGTCCAATGGGAAGAATTCCTCACTACCCGATTGAAAATAGCCTTAGTTTTATCTCCTTCACAGCACGTACCTCTATCTGAGCTCTTCTGTCTCCCCGACTAAAGCATGATCTCCATGAGGGCGGGGGCCCTATGCCCTGGGCATCCAGAACAGGGGCAATGGGTCTCCAAGGCCTTTTCAGTGCTAAGCACTCTCATTGCATTTGTTCCAAGAAAGATTCAGGTTTTGAGCCAGGGAGGGACGAACCATGTTCTGGGGGTGGCAGAGGAGAATTTCTCCTGGAGGTGGGTGAGCATAGTGGGCCACATGGTGGGCTCTAGGATGCGACAGGCTAGGCTAAGTCCCCCTGGGAAGGGAAGACAGGCCTGAGATAGCTGCCAGGGCACAAGACCTCCAGAGGCTGATCCAACCCAGCCAGGAGATGGGCTGTTTGGGGATGGGCCCTGTGATTCCTCCAGGCGTCCTCAAGCTCAGGACCCAGCAAGGAAAAGGGACTCGGGCAGTGTTTGATGGTTAGCAACAATTAACTACTGACCATTAATGCCTGCCTTGGCACTTTCCAGCTTTGCCTGTAGGACTTTCTAGGTGGGCCTCATCATCTCCCACAGGCTAGCTGTGCTTTGTGTATCATTACATTACCCTCTCGCAGCGATGGGGTAGGTACTATCGTACTATTCCTGTTCTACGAACGTGGAGACAGAGACTCAGAGTTCAGTGACTTGCCCAAGGATATGCCACCACCAAGGTACAGAGCCAGGATTTGAGGCCAGGTCTGTGCTCTCCTCTTTACCCCGTTGCCTTCTGTAAAACGTGTTCAGAGATCCAGTTTAACCAGACTCAGAGCATACGGGTCCCACACTCCAACGTTTTCACACATTTTTGAATCTCACTGAGTTCTTATACCCAGCCTGTGTAGGGCAGGCACTATCATTCCCGCTTCACAGATAGGAGAGTGGCTTGTGGTCACTTAGCCAATAAATGGCAGCACTAGGATTTGAGCCCAAGTCAGCCTCCTGTTAGAGCCTTGCTTTTTGCCTTCAACCAGGCTGGGCCTATCCTCTCAGACCCCACTTGCTCCCTCGGGCCCTCCCAGCCTGCATTCAATACCACTGATGCCACAAGCACCCCAGGAACCCAGCCCTGGGCAGAATCTTCTCTTTTCACCCTGGCCACAAAGCCCTTTCAGCAACTCCTGCTGAACCTCCAGTGGGGAAGCAGGTGATGGGGGGTGGGGAGCAGGCGGCCATGTTATGAAACAGACAAAGAAGGCAAACTGTGGGGCCCTACAAAGGCCTCTGCAAAGACCTCTGAGCGAAGGCAGCTGCATCTTCACTTTTGCTCAGAAACAAGCCTCAATTCAACGAATGTGTACTGAATATCCACAATCCACCTGGCATTTCAGAAAACGCTTTTCTAAACAGGCAGTTGCCATCAGTCAAGTGCTTGATATATGGCAAGCAGGCATTGTGCACGATCCATTGAATCTTCACAGAGTCCTTCAAGGGGTGCTATGAACACTGACCCCATTTTGCAGGGAGGTAAAGTGAGGGTCAGAAAAGCCAAACTGTCTGCCCAATGTCTCCAAGGTAGAAAGTCACAGAGCTGGGAATAGAATCTAGGCCTCCCAGACTAAAACTTCTATGTTCTTAAGCCTTGTGCCACCTGTCTCTGAAGGGGAGCGCCCTGCCTGGGAAGCACAAATGACAGCCAACTGCACTAAAAGTGGGAAAACAGAGAAAATGCAGGACAAGAAAGAGAGCCCTAGCAAGGGGCCAGCTCACTTCCTGGGGACACAGGTCCACGGGGAGATAGGGGCCCCTCCCCTCAACCTCCTACCACAGACTTATCAAGCCTAGGAGCCCTAAGTTTGGCAGAGGTGGGGCTTGCTGAGCATGGGAGGGCTCTACTGGGGCTACCCATGTGGAGCTGAGGGGCCCAGAACATATGGATGACAGTGCAAAGGGCCCAGAGAGAGAAAAGGGGGTGGGATTGGAGAAGGGGGATGTTCACAGGAATTTTGGGGGGAAATCATGGGAAAATCTTCCAGACCAAAGGATGATGCTTTTTACTTTGTAATTCGGGAAGAGCTTTTAGGACAGGAGACCAGAGGGGCAAGAGCCCAGCTCAGCAGAATGCTGGCAGACAAAAGGAGTCAGGCCTCCCAAGTTTTGTCAGGCAACTGACGCAGACTCTTGACAGAGGGTGAAACTGAAGCTCTCAAATGGAACCTGAGAGATCTGAAATTGCATAGTTAGGAAGGGGGCAGATTTGGGTTGTGAACACAGGGTTAATCTGGTTCCAGAGCCTGTCTTAGTTCAGGCTGTGATAACAAAATACATTAGACTGAGTCATTTGTCAATAATAGAAATTTATTGCTCACAGTTCTGAAAAGTCCAAGATCAAGGTGCCAGCAGATTTGGTGTCTGGCGAGGACTCACTCTATGCTTCTAACATGGCACCTTCTAGTTCTAGTTGTGTCCTTATATTGTAAGAAGGGCAAAAAGCCTCCCTCAAACCTCTCTTATAAAGGCACTAATCCCATTCAAGAGGGCTCCACCCTTATGTCCTAACCACCTCCTAGCAGCCCATCTTTTAATACTATTGCATTGGAAATTAGTGTTCAACATATAATTTTGGAAAACAAAGCAGAGCTCATAGCCGGAAATGGCCCCAAAGGCAGACTCTCGGGGAGAAAAACCCTGGGTGGTGGCAGCACAAAGAGCCCCAGAGCCCAGAGCTGTGTGCCTGAGGCATGGGCATCTTGGCCCCCAGAATCCCTTGGACAGCAGAAACCCCTTCCTAGAGTTCTCTGGCAAATACAAGACATTCTAGGCTGGGAGGGATGTGGAGAACATCTAGTCCAAACTGTTGCCTCCATCCATCTTATGCTGAAGTCATCTCTGCAGCATCCACGTTGAGTGGGGTTTCACTAGGCAGAAATAGGAGACAGCACTCCAGGCTGAATGCACAGCCTGAGCAAAATCTTGGGGCTTAGAGAGGCCACGGTGGCTGCAGGGCAGATGACATTAGTGTGGCTGTAGCGAGACTGCTGGGAGGGATGGAAAGGAAGGTTGGAAGCCAGCTGAGTCTTGGGCTGAAAAGGACCACCAAGATTCTCTAGACGGGACTCTCACCGTGAGCCATACTGTCGGTGTCTGCTCTCCTTTCCCCTAGTCACCATGCAGGATTTGAGAAGTTAGAAGATCCCATACAGTCCATCTAGCCTGGTTCTTTCATTTGCAGACGGAGAAACTGAAGCTCAGAGAGAGAAAGTGACTCAGGCTAGGGCCCACAGTCAGTCAGTGGCAACCCTGAGGTAGGCCTTTTGTGGACATTCAGTAAATAGCCACGGATTTGAAGCGTAGTTCTGAGCAAAAGTCCAGGCAGCCTTTAGTCACAGAACTTTATAGATGTGATGTAATCTTTGCTTCTTCAGAGCAAGCATCCCCAGCTCCCGGGGCCTCTCCTCAATACTTAGAAATTGCCTACATATGGCACATAGTAGGAGTTCAATTCTCATTACTGAATGAATAAAAGCTTGGGTGAGTCAATGGTGGGGAGATTAGGAAAGCCATGTGGGCACCCAGCAAAGAGAGCAGTGGGAGCTGAATTCGAGCCCACGCTACACTCACTAAGCCATGTGCCCTGGTACAAGGCTGCATGCATCCAAAGGAGGTGCTTTTTGCCACCATGCACTATGACACTGTATAGGCTGGTGACAGCGCTGGGGACTTCAGAGGACCAAGGAGTTCGTTTCCTTTGTAGCCGTCTCTCTCTCCTCCAAATAGGCATCCATTTGGCCATGACCCACCCACCACACCTCCAGAGGGAGTCCCAGTCAGCATGAGAGATGCCTCCCCCCACCCAGCCCCCAGCCATCAGCTGATGCAGAAGCTCTTCAGGCCACCACGTCCTGTTGCTGACTCACTGAGTTTCCAGTCAGCTGATCCCAAATCCTTTTCTGCTCACTCCCTCGCTCACCGCCTCGTTACACACCAGCCTCTGGTGGGAGATTTTTCCTCCAACCTATCCTCCAGTTGCTTGTGCTTAGTAGGTACTGCCCTCCTAGAGCCTTGAACAGTGAGGGGCAGGGCACTGACAGGTGGGGAAACTGAGGCTTAGAGAGGTTAAGTAACTTGGCCAATGTCACCCAGCAAGAACATCCCAATTTGGATTTAAATTGAGATCTATTGAGTCCAAGGCTTAAGCTTTGCCCAGGGCTCTCCTTCCAGATGCCAGGGCAGGGCAGTCCCGCTGGAAAAGTGCCTGATGGCAGACCTTTCTCTATCCTCCTGGTACAAGGCATCTGTGTCAAGTTGACATCAGAATGTCTGGCCATGTGTTGCACATGCCACCTGTGTGGCTCTAGGCAGGAACTTCCACCTGGGTTTTTAGTAGGGGACAGATGGACTTTTGTCCCGCCCACTGACCCTGCTACTTAGAGCTATGGTGGGACTTTTGAGAGCAGGGCTGGGCTTGGTTGGGAGGGTCCAGGGCAGAGGCTGGGGAGCGTGCGCAGGAGCCAGGCCCTGATGGTATGAATTTCTGTCTCTAACCTGGGAAGGATTTCCCTGGGTAGGGGGTGTCTGCAAATCCTACCCCTTTACTGAAGTGAGTGTCAATTCTAGTACTGCCTTAGGCTTTGTTTGGTAAGGCAGGTGGGCAAAGAGGAGGAGCGACTGCTGATGCCCTGTCTCAGGAAGACCTCAGAGCCATGTGGGGCTGGGCCCACCTGCCTGGAGGCCTGCTCTGATGCCAGTGCCTCCTGGCTGAGGGGCGAGTAGGAGGCTACTCCAGAGAAGACAGAACCTCCACATGCAGGCCCGTCAACAGGCCACTCATCTTTGGCAGCCTGGGGCAGAGGGCACCGAAGGAAGTTCCAATTAGTTGCGAGCCTTAACTGCTCAAACTCTTGTTGGGGAAGGAAGAATGCATTACATAGTGAAGGAGGGAGAGAGAAAGACAGAGGCAGACAAATAGGCAACAGAGGGGAGAAACAGAGGGGGTGAGAGAATGCAGAGCATGAGTGGGCCAGTGAGCAGGGACACCCTTGGAATGAACGCATGGCTGGGAGTCAAGAGACCTGATTCTAAACCCAGCTCTGTCACGGACTTGCAGGGGGCCCTGTAGCCAGTCAGTCCCTGTATTCTAGGCCTCTAAGTCCCATTTGTCAGGCTGTGGTGGCAGGGAGTGTGAGGGAGGACTGACCTAGGTACCCTCCGAGGGCCCACCAGCCGTAACCTCACATTCTGTGAGATAGAAATTGCTCCTTTTAGGCTGGCTCTGGCAGTGGGCGTTTCTGAAACTCACAGCAATGAAAAATAGGAAAAAACAAACTTTGGGAATTCCAAGTATGGCTGGGGCTGGAGGATGAGGCGGGCAGCACTGCAGAGCTATTTATGTAGGATTCAGAGCCTCTTGGGAGGTAGAGCACATGTTCTCCACCACTACCCCCCCGCTGGGCTGCCCACCCAGCTCAACCTCAGTGGGGCCCCTGTTCTGGCCCTGCCACCACGGCAGCCACTACGTCACTCTGATTGACCCTCTGGAAGAATCAGGCATGAAGCCAAGGCCCAGAGAGCCTCACTAACGTGTGCATAAACGCCCAGCAATCTTCAGGCTAACGTTAATATCAACAGCCCAAGTGGGCAGGAAGGTGAAGGGAAGGAGGGGGAAGGAGGAGTGTCCCACGCAGCCAGCCCCTCCTAGGTGCCAAGGACAGTACTTGTGCCTTCCAAACATCATCGTCTTTAATCTTCAAACCTATCCTTTGTGTTAGGCCTTAGGGTACCTGAAACCAGTGCTCAGAGAGGTGCCTTTGCTAGCTCAAGCTCACATCGTCACTAGGTATAGAGCTAGGATTTGGAATTCAGATGCCAGATTTGCACCACAGCCCAAGGGTCCCAGCATCACTGCAGCGTAGGCCTTCCTGACAGTTGGGCCTTGTCACTTTGACTAGCAATTTCCTGTCCCACACAAGCCTGGCCATGAGGCCAGGTTCAGGCTGCAACCTGAACAGCTTATAGGAATAAGCTCAATGGAAGGAGGTAGCCTGGGGAGGCCTTGGGGAGCACTGTGGGGTGATCTATCCTGGAGGTTCTGCCTCTGTCTGCCTGTGTCCCTCCTCTTCTCCTAACAGGGGTGACAGGCACTGCCTCAGCCCCCGGATCCCAAGCAGGCCTGAGTGAATCCACTGGGCAATGAAGCCCTGCAGTTTGGGCTGCCATTTTATCCTGTGAGGGGACAGTGGGAGTCACCACCCTGTTTCCAGCTTGCAGGAGCTGCCAGCCAGGCCCAGGGAGCAGAGCAGAGCAGGTCTCACACACACAGAGTTGAAGACAGAGCAGTTGTAAGAGGCAGACACACACACACACACACACACACACACACACACACACACACACACAGAGAGAGAGAGAGAGAGAGAGAGAGAAACGGAGGTAGAAAAAGGTGGAGCCAGTGAGAACCAAAAAGAGGGAGATGGAGACTAGGCAAGAGAAACAGACAAGGAGAAATCGAACAAATACTGAGACTGGGAGAGAGAGGACAAGGAAAGGCCTAGAGGCAAAGAGATGGAGAAACAGACAAAACCAGAGACAAAGAGCGAGGGAGACAGGGCAGACAGAGAGAGAACCAGCAAAAGGCAGAAGGGCACAGAGGAAGGGTGGGGAGAGGGGCGGGAGCAGCATGAGAGCTGGGGCCAGGTATCCGGCCTGAGGCATCCCAGCTGTGGCTGACTCCGGGTCCCCACGTGCTCCTCCCTGCCTTTGTGTCCCTCTCCCAACCTTTTTCCTTCAGGGCGCACAGAGGAAAAGCAACACCATTTACACGGCAAACCGTGGGGGAGAGGGCCTGGAGGTTTGGGGCCCCTCAGGCCTCCCTTTGCCTCCCTAAGGAATGAGGGGGTTAACACCCCGTAGATCTGTAACCCACGTGACGCAACAACAGTTGGGTAGCTCTGTCCCCAAACACTGCTGCTTGGGATGATCCCAGCATGTAGCCAGAGCAAGCTGGGAGGGAGGGCTCCAGAGTCCTAGTTTGGCCCTCACCTTTCTCCTTGGGTCCTCAGTTTCCCCAGGGTTTTACTGATGGCCCAGCATGCCTAGCCCACTAGCCGGGAAGCCACAAGGAAATGGGCCCAGGGCCATTGTGAGGTCCATCGGGCCCCTTCAGTCGGCTCTGAGTACAGGTGGCCACCCTTCCCCGCTTCCTCCCAGACCTCTCTGCACACCTGCCTCCCGCACCCTCTGCCCTGTCCTCAATCTCACTGATGCCGCACCATCCTGCCATGCTGCCTCCTTCCGGCCACCACCTGTCCATCAGTCCCAAGTTCCAATCCCTCCCTTCCCAGCCAACCAGGCCCAGGGAAGCCAGGCTTCCCAGCAAGGGTTTAAAGCCTCCATAGCTGCCACCTGCCCAAGCCCAGGGAAGGGTCCTCTGGACCCCCAAGGAAGCCTTTTCCTACCATCCAAGCTTTTTCTGCTGGTCAAGCTAGGCTGCACAGGGTCTGCTGGGCCAGCCCTTCTCTGCTTTCCTTTGCAGGCCTGGATCAGGCAATGGCCAGGGTGAGGGTGCCTCCCTCCCAGCCAAGACACTTCCCACATTTTGCCCAGCAACTTAGGAGCCTCTAGCCTTATCTTCTCCTCTGGACCCCACAAGGCAGGGGCACCGTCAACTCAGCCACCAGCAGGCAGCCCTGCCCTAGGCTCTAGATAGGACTCTAAAGCTCCATGCTTTAGGGAAGTGAGCTTTCAGATTCCAGGCCAAAGGGTGTGTGTGTGTGTGTGTCTGTCTGTCTGTCTGTCTGTCCGTCTGTCTTACATCCTAGCAGTAGAGAATTCTCAGAGAGCCATGAGCTTTCCATTGGGAAGGAAGGTGGCAGCCTCTGCTCTCAGAGAGCCTGAAGACAGTATTTGGCCTGCATAGGTGGAATAGCTGCTTCAGACCCAGAGGAAAGAATTCTCCATCCCAGCCAAAATGTGTCTGTTTAGGGGGTTGTAGGATCTGAGGAGTGGTCCAAAGCCCATTTACTCACTTCCTGGGAGGGCAGACAAACCAGAACATTCTTCATGACATGGGAAAGGGCTGCCTCATCCTAGCCCCTCTTCCCTGCAGAGACTAGAGTGGTGGCCCTCCTGGATGGTTAGGTCACTCAGGGATGGCATGGAAGGGAGATAGGTCCCAATGGACGCAGAGCAATGACCTATGCCAGCCTCTCTCTAGAAGTTGGGGCCTTCTGCCTGTTTTCTACCTGCTGCCAGCCCACACTTGGTCCCTTGGCTGGCATTCATTTCCCAGTTTGAACTGTAACCCAGGCACCAAAAGAGGCCCCATGCAGTCTGGTCACCAAGCCTAAGTTGAAACACTATTCCCATTCTCTCTACGAAGTTCATACCCTCGAATATCAAGGCCCGGTTAGCAGGAATGGCTGGGTCAGATCTCGCTCCGTAGAGGCAGGGCCTTCAGAGGCCACGAGTGACCAAAGCCTCCAGTTTTCCTAAATAAGTGTCAGCAGCAATGGAGAGCAGTCCCTTAATCTTTGTAGCACATGTACCCACAGGGTGCCCGTGTGGCACCTGCCAGGCAGCCAACTCACTTTACTTCTTTCAAAGAGGCAGTGTAATATTGAAAAGAAATTCAAGTTTGTGATTCATGGCTTTGAATCTAAGATCTGGCATTTCCTAGCTGTGTGACTTAAGCAAGTCCTTCAACCTCTCTGAGCCTCTACTTTCTCGTCTACCAAAATGAAGGTAATTACTGCTGCCTGCCTGCCCTGCCTGCCCTGCCTTCCTTTCGAGCCCCACATCAGGGAGGAGTGTGGGTCATTCACTTGTCGACTGCTAATCAGGCACCTAATATGTGCCAGACACTGTTCTGGGGCCTTGAGGTGGTGCAGTGAAGAGAGGAGACAAAGTCCTTGCCTTTGAAGAGTGCTCTTTCTAGAGAGGACAGACAGCAAACAACAGACATCTAATATAACATCAGGCTGTGATAAGTCCTATAAAGACATGGCCAAATGAGGGGGCACAGGGTGACGGCAGTAGTGCTCTGGTTCTGTCTGCCCCATCTTCCTGCCCAGCCGGATGCTAACAAAACTGTCCTCTCCGGCGTCCACGTGGCTCCTTGCTTGTGAGTGGCCCAGCCAGGCAGGCAGAGCAGGACGGATCTGGAAACTCAGTGGCCTGGCCTATTTCTGTCCCGGGGCCCTGGCTCTGATCCAGCCCAGATTCCAGCCTCCCTGGCTTCCCCAGCTCCAACTGAGTTGGGCAGAATCCCATCTCTGCTTTCCCCTTCCACCAGTCTCTGCAGCCACCTCCCAGCAGCCAACCTGGGCAGTCCTTCTTGCCTGGTTCCCTTCCCCGACTCCCCATAGATGCGTCCCGGCCCTCACCCTGCCTCTTACTCTGGGTGCCATTGGGGCTGCCGCCCTCCTCCACCCGGGAGCTGGAAGACAGCAGCTCAGAAGCAGCTGGGGCTTCACTGAGCTGGTACTAATGCCATCTCCTATGACCCGACAGGAGAGGAGGGAGGAATGAAATGGCCTTGGCTTCTCAGAGGCCCCAAGAGCGCAGCCCTTCCTCTACCAGCCTCCTCGCCAGGGCGCTGTAGGACACCATGGCCTGGTGGGGGATGGGTCACCCCAAGGCAATCGAGGGATGCTGGGGTATCCTCAAACTACGGGGAGGCTACAGTGGCAGGGCAAAGGGATTCCTCTGCCGGGCCCCACACCTCTCTAGGCCTTCCCTCAGCAGATAAGTCCTGGGACTAGAGGCAGCTCTTGTCCCCTTGAAATGTGTTTACATTTCCATGTTGAGGATTTAACATTGATGAGGCCACTATGTACTGATGAAATTTTTGAGAGATTGTTTTTCTGTTTGCAAAAGTTAATCAGGCTCATTACGGAAAGTTTGGGAGGTACCATAAAGTATACCGAAGACAAAAATAACATTTCCCATAGCCAACTACCGAGATATAATTTCTGTTCACATTTTGGACCTGATGCCATTTGTCTGTGCCTAGCCCCAGAGCCCTGTGGAGCTATATCGATACCTGTACACACAGACACATTTCCATATGCTTGAGAACATGTATACTAACAATAGTTAATACTTGTTATATGTCTACTGTATGCCAGACCCTATTTTCTGCACTTCACATGCATTAACGAATTATTCTTCTCAACAACCTTAGAGGTAGGCACGATTATTAAGCCCATTTTATTTGTAAGGAAACTAGGGCAAAGGAAGGTTAAATGTCCAACCCAAGGTCGTGCATCTAGCGAGTGGCAGAGCTGGAAAATTAACACAGACAGTCTTGACTTCTGGAATGTGGGTGTTTAATGATAGACTGCCTTAATAGTTTTTAAATGATAAAATACATTATACATACAAAAGAGTGTATGTAACGTTAACACCATTTAAAGGCTGGGAATAAAGTAAGCATTTGTGATATCACTAACCAGCTTATGAAATACAGCATTTTCATGGGAGTGCTTTGTTTTCTTTCTGCTTCACCAGATATCCCTCCAAATTCTCAGATAGCGTGGCTTATTGCTGTCTAATAATGAATTTTCTTCCTCACAGGCCTCCAAAACCTCCCTGAGAGCTTCATCTGCCAAAGAATCCTGGTAAGACACTGTGGTGAACTTCTCTGCCCCTTCTGGGATGGGCCCCAGGACACACAAAGGCTGGTCAGGTGGGATTGGTGGAGACACAGGCAGCCCTGCACACCGCCTGCCTCTCCTGGCATCAGGTACCGTCTCAGCCCTGCAGGCACACTTTTTCTGTTGCTGATGCCCACTGGCCAGTCCTTCTGGCAGATGGGGGAGGGCAGGAAGAAGGGGTGAGGCGGAGAGGAAGGGAGGAGGTGTGAGCTTACTGAAATGGGTCCTGAAAGGCACTGAGAATGCACAGGCTGGCTGTTCTCTCTGGCTCAGCAATAGGACCCAACATGAGAGTGTTTCCTTCAAACCTTAGAGATGATAGTAAGCACCCCCATCCCAGTGGCTGGAAGGCATTCATTCATCCTTTCCTTCAACGTATTTTCCTTAGACATATACTATATACAATGCTGTGTCCTGGGGCACAGTGGCAGAGGAGACAGACACCATTGCCTCCCTCCTGGACGGTTTAATCAAGTGGGGGCCGGAGTAGAAACGTTCAATGACTAATAATCAAATGAAGATTTAGTTACGGTGAGGATGAGTACTCTGAAGGGGAGGTGCAGGCTGCTAGGAGGGCATATGACAGAGGTTCGTGAGCTAGCCTGGAGGTCAGGACAGGGAGGGGGAAGTCCTTAAGAACCTGTCCTGCCTCCTCTCCTGCAGACGATGATGGGATGGATGTGGGAAGGGCAGACACTGCTCCTATCCACCTAAAGTCACTTTCAAGATCCAGAATCTGCTGGCTGGTGGTCCTCGACTTGGGCCAAGCTGAACTGGGTGGCTTTTCTCTCTTCTCCCTTCTTCTACACTCACTGCTCAGGGGAAGGCTTGGCCCTGCTTCTTTGCTGTGTCCTCCACCCTAGAGGCAGATTCTCTGAATGAGCCTGCTGAGCAACCATCAAGGCACAAACTGCCCTAGTCAAGCACCACTTAGACGACTGGACATGAGGCTGCCAAGACCTACCCACACTCAGGCTCTCCTGTAGCCTCACAGTATGCCAGACCCTGTTTTCTGCACTTCATTTGCATTAACAGAATTATTCTCCCCAACAACCTTAGGGGTAGGCACGATTATTAAGCCCATCTTATTTCTAAGGAAACGGGTAAAGGGAGGTTGAATGTCTAACCCAAGGTAGTGCATCTAGTAAGTGGCAGAGCTGGAAAATTAACAGTCTCGACTTCCGACCCAGGCTCAGGTTCTGCCCTGCCTGGGAGCCTCTTCTCCCCATTCCGCTCCCATGTAAGTGCCTGGGGCCTGGGGAAAGGGCACTAACCTTCCCTCTGCTCCCGAAGACACTGGGAAAAGACAAGCTGAAAGGCTGGTGTCCAGGGCCAAGCCTGACTCACCTTTGGGCTCCCAGGATGCAGAATGAGGTCTCTCCCTCCTCTTGCCCATCCAGCTATCCTTCTGGAAAGTGCTGAGTCCAATGCAGAGTGGTTAAGACACAGGCTTTTTTGCCAGGTGGCCAGGGTTTGAACTGTGGTTGTGCCACCTACTAGTTGTGTGGCCTTGAGCAAGTTACCTAATCATTCTATCCTCATTGTCTCATCTGGCAAATGGGGATGATGATGGTGGTAACTATATCATAGGGTTGTCACAAAGATTAAACAGACTGTTTGCAAAGTGCTTAGGACAGCACTTGACACTGAAGAGTAAATATAATTATTGGCTGCTTGTAGTTTTGCTGTCTCCCAGGGCCTGAGGTGACAGGCAAGTGTTGCTCTGAGTCCTGCCTTGGACATTTCCAAGCAAAGTTATTGCCTTTGAGTGTGGAGGCTTAGAATAGTTTACTTTTTTTTTTTTTTTTTTTTTTTTTGCTTTTCAGAGTTCCATACAGCCCGCAGCTGAAAAAAAAAAAAAAAAAAAAAAAAATAAACCAAACAAGCCAGCCAAAAACAACCCCCCACCAAACACCCATGCACAAAAATTGTAAAAGGAGGTGCAATTGGGAGGCAGGACTGGCCCAGTGTCACACAG